>VZQC01000028.1:2859692-2936384 GCA_009823505.1 Rhizomys pruinosus
AAAAAAAAAAAAAAAAGATAGTGGGTGGGGTGGGTTGCGTCCCTCGGCCCCAGCACCAGGACAACACTGGAGAAAGCCCCCGGAAGCGTCTGCCTGCCTGAGTTCCATCTCCAGAGCCCAGGTTTAAAAAATAAAAGTGGGTGGGGCATGGTGCCTTTAATCGCAGCGCACTGGAGACAGAGGCAGAGGATCTCTGTGAAGTTGAGGCCAGCCTGGTTACATAGTGAGTTCCAGGCCAGCTAGGGCTATCTCAAAAAAAAAAAAAAAAGTAGTCTGGCAAGATGGCCCAGTGCATAGAGCGGCTTGGGGCCAAACAGTTTGATTCCCCAGGACCCATGTGCCACATGGTGGAAGATGAGCACAGAGTAACCCAGTCCAGAAGCCAGCACCCAGGGGTGGTGACCAGTCTAGAAAGCCAGCACCCAGGGGTGGTGGCCAGTCCAGAAAGCCAGCACCCAGGAGTGATGACCAACCCAGGGCAGGTCCCTGGCTGAGATGCCTGGTGATGGGATGTGGGCTGCCTCCCTACCTGCCCCAGAGCCATGTCGGAGGCTGTAGCCCATAGTGGGGCTCCTGATGTGGGCGATGATTAGGAGGGAGTCAGTAGTGGGTGGTGCAGGTGAGGGAAAAAAAGCGGAAGAAGAGAGGAAATTGGGGTGGCTGCAGAGGAGAGGCTTGTGAGGGTGGGAAGACCAGGACACGGAGGCAGCTGGGGAGCTGTGTGCTGGGAAAATGGAGGATGGGATGGTGGGATTGAGGGAGAGTGATGCTCAGGGAGAAGGTGGTGGTGGTGGAGGTGGAAGAGATGGAGGAAGAAATAGAGATGGAGGAGGACGTGGAGGAAGAGGAGGTATTGCGGTGGAGGTGACAGGAAGCAATGTTAAGGATGGTGCTGGTCTCTGAGGAAGAGCAGGTGGTTGTGGAGACTGGCCCCAGTGTGTGAATGTGAGTCTGACCCCCTCCTCCCTCCCCACCAGCTCTGCTCACTCCCAAACTCAGTTTCTACTGCAGTGAAATGGCTCAAGTCTGGAGCTCTGGGTTGACTCAGGGGCCATGGTGGCCTTTGAGGGCCAGGGGGCTGTTGGCTCTACGGACAGTTCCTGGGGTCTCTGCACCCCCGTCTCTTGGGCCATGGGGGATGGGCTGATGGGAGAAGAGGCCCGCAGTAAACAGCAGTTCAGCCCAGAGCAGGATCGATGTGCTGTGAACAGCTGTAATTAGATTGAACATAGAGAAGGGGGGTTGGGTGGCCTCTTTCTACTGCTACCCACAAAAAAGGACATTTTTCATGATTCTTCAACACCCGCCTCCAACCCCGCCTCTGCTTGGGGGTCCCCATTAGAGATCCCCCAAGCCCTTCCCCACATCACAGGCCTGGACCTATTAATGTCCCTCTGTGTAAATAAAAACAGGACCCACAGAAAGCCCTTCAGCAAAACCTTGTGTGTTATCAAAGTTTGCATTTCTGTCCCTGCCCAATGAATCCAGAGTAATTGTTAGGTGATTGATTGATTGATTGAGTGAATGAATGAATGAATGAATGTTACAGCAGGTGGATGAAAAGGGTCATTACTGGAATTAAAATTTTTGGTTTATTTGTTTGAGACAGGGTCTCCCTGTAGCTCCAGGTAAACTGGAACTCACTATGTAGACCAGGCTGACCTTGAACTCACAGAGATCCGCTTGCCTCTGTCTGCAGAGTGCTGAGATTAAAGGTGTGCACCACCACACCTGGCACTTTAGGTTTATAGTATGTGTATGAGTGTTTTGCTTGCATGTATGTAGGTGTACCACATGTGTGCAATGCCCAAGTTGGATTCCCCTGGAACTGGAGGAGTTACTGATGGTTGGGGGTCCTCTGCAAGAGCAGGCAGTGCTCTTAACCACTCAGCTGTCGTACCCCCCCCACACTTTATATATATGTATTGGTCTTTTTGAGACAGGGTCTCCCTTTAGTCCCAGGTGGCCTGGAACTCGCTATGAAGCTCAACCAGGCCTTGAACTCACAGAGATCCGCCTGCCTCTGCCTCCCCAGTGCCGGGATTAAAGGTGTGTGCCACCACACCCGGCCCTCTATATTCTTATACAGTCTGGGGTCCAAACCCAGGGATTGGGGCCACCCACAGTGGGCAGCTTTCCCACCTTAATTTCGGTAATTAAGATGACTCCAGTAGAAGTACTGAGAGTCTGGTGAGTCTAACTTATGTCAAATGGACAATTATTTTAACCATCACAGCTACATTTTTTTTCTTTAAAAATTTTATTTTGTTTATTATTAAGATGACGAAGTGCGTGTGTGATGTGTGTGCGGATGAACATGCTGTGATCCACATATGGCAGTCAGAAGGGAACTTTGTGGAATCTCTTCTCCCCTTCCACCTTTACATACCTGCCAGACATCAAACTGATGACTCAAGGCTCTGATGGTCAGCGATCTGACTCCCAGACACAGCACACTGGCTCTGTCATTATCTGACTGCCTCCTTCTCTAACTCTGGCATCTGGAGGAGATAACAATCCTGATATCTTCTTCCTCCAACTTGCAGGCTCCACCCTGACCACGCCCCCAGCCCCTCATTGGGGGATTCTAGGCTGTCACTCTACACTGAGCAGGCCCCCAGCCCCTCACTGGGGAGTCTAGGTTGTCACTCTACCCTGTCCCATGCCCCCAGCCCCTCATTGGGGACTTTAGGCTGTCACTCTACACTAAGCCACACTCCCAGCCCCTCACTGGGGACCCTAGGCCAGCACTTACATTCCAGTGTGGGTATGTCCCCAGTCTGTCTTTAATTGTCTCCTTTAATAGCAGTGTTTTTGTTTCATAGATATGATGCATTTCTAGATTTGTTTCTCTCTATTTCTAGGTTCCTCTCTTTCTCTCTCTCTCTCTCTCTCTCTCTCTCTCTCTCTCTCTTTCCCTGTTCCCCTTTCTAACAGGTGTAAGAATATCTAATATTAATCCACCTTAATCATAAAACTAGCAGTAGATAATTAGAAGCTCCAAGTCTTCCCCATCAGAAAGAGCTAAGGTGGCAATTTAGTTCATAAACTAAGCCCTGACTTCCCTGTCCTGAAGTGAGTCACCCAGCACAGGGAGCCTCCTGGGGACTTGTATGGAATGGTCTGCGTACAGCCTGCCGCCTTCTGTTTGGGATCCACAATGCTTTGCCTTGCTGTGGGGCCCTTGAACCCACCAGGGCGGACAGCAGAGCAGCTTGCAGCAAGTGCTGTGACCTCAGATTAAACCATGCCTTTCTTCCCATCAGATGTCACAGACTGTTGCCTGGTGGCTTGGCTTTGTAATAAACCCCAGCCCATACCCAGCCACATCCAAAATACAGCCCCTCAGACCACTCAACCCTGAGTCTTCACCTCGTCGCCAACACTTTTCAGGCTACTTGATGACAGCAAGAATAAGCTGGCTTTCTGGGGAGGGGTCCATGGTTGGGGCCTTGGCTGGGGGGGGGGGAATCTGGGTGGCCACTTGGGACTGCAGGTACTACAGAAAGCGGGAAATGGCTATGACTTTTTTTTTTTTTTTTTTTTTTTGGTCTTTTTGAGACAGGGTCTCCCTGTAGCCCCAGCTGTCCTGGAACTCTGTAGACCAGGCTGGCCTTGAACTCTCATAGACTGGCCTGCCTCTGCCTCCCAAGTGCTAGGATTAAAGGCGTCGCCACCACGGCCGGCTTTGGCTGTGACTTTTGAGACATGGTTTCACTGTTTGGCCCAGGCTGGCTTCGATCTTACAGAGATCCACTCTGCTGCGTTTAAAGGCCTGTACGCCAGACTGGGCTAGGAGTCCTTGCCTCTTTCCCCGCCTAGCCCGCCTTCTGTCTGTCTCCTCCCTGCGACTGTCCCTCCTCTGTGCATGGTGCTACCTGCGTGTGGCTGTCTTCCTGGCTGTCCCCTGCCCTGTTTCTCCATGCCGGTCCCCTCCTCCAGGCTCACCTTATTGCCCACCCCTCATCTGTCATCCCCTCAATTCTCATGATCCCTCCGTGCCACCCCACGTTACCCTTCCACGACCCCTCACACCCCGTGTCCTGCCCCACAGCGTGCAAGCGTAAGGAACAGGAACAGCAGAAGGAGAGAGCTCTGCAGCCCAAGAAGCAGCGCTTGGTGTTCACCGACCTGCAGCGCCGCACCCTCATCGCCATCTTCAAGGAAAACAAGCGTCCGTCCAAGGAGATGCAGGCCACCATCTCGCAGCAGCTGGGGCTGGAGCTCAACACTGTCAGCAACTTCTTCATGAATGCGCGGCGACGCTGCATGAACCGCTGGGCTGAGGAGCCTGGGGCAACAGCGGCAGGGACCGCGACAGCCACCGCCACCTTCTCCAAAGCCTGAGCCTCCGGCCCTGACTCCCAGCCCAGGGGACCGCACAGCCCAGCCCCCGGGGGCCCGAGGGACCGTCCCCACCCCAGCCAAACCAGGCCCCAACCCCCCCAGGGGCCGAGGATCCCCCCAGCCCCCCTACAATTCAGGACAGCCAGGGGGCCTGGAGGGAAGAGCACATCACACAAACGAAACCGGGTATTTAAAGAGTTTTAAAAAACAACTAACCCTCTTTTGCCAGATCCCAAATTTTCCCTGACTCTCCCCTCTGTGCCCCCCCAACTGAGACCCTTCCCAAGTAAAAGCCACAGCAAGCCGGATCCTTCCACTGTCCCTCATCCTCCTACCTGTCCCCCCAATCCACCCCTCCCCTGGCAGGAGACCCCAGCCGTTCCACCCCCACCAGGGGCCTGGATAGATCGTGCCAACATTCCCTGCCTTAATGCCAGGGACAGGGCCCGGGGGGACACCCTGTCCTCAAGGAGAAGGGGGCAACTGCCAACATGGCGGGACCCCCGTCCGCCTCCTTCCCGGTGCCCCTGGCTGAGTTCACTATAGGCACCTTGATACATGAAGACTGCCACACAGGGCTATCACCCAGGAAACAGAAGATAACACCCCACATCCCAGAAGTGGGGGTGTCACATTCTACTAGACCTGGGGGACCCGCAGATAAACTGCCATCGTCCTTTAGATGCGGAGCTCTGGAATTCTCTGGTATTCATCGCCTGTTCTGGACGGGCCCCCAAATAGAGGACATTCAAAGGTCTACCTTGTGTTGGCAACACCTCTCTTGAAAGAGTGAGATGCTGAAGTTGGAGACTGCTTGATCCATTGTTTTGCCAAAAAAAGAAAATGTACAAAGGGAAGAGGATCAGATACAACGAGGGGCCAAAGACTGCCCACCAGGACTGTCCACCGAGACTGCCCACAAAGACTGTCCTGGCAGCCGACAGGAGGCACCCTCTCCTCCTCCCCCTCTGGAGTTCAAGATCCTGGGCACCCCTCTCTCCTGAGCCCCTCCCCCTCCTCCCCTGTGGCTACCTCCCAGGGAGGGATTCCCCACTTTCCCTAGAGAATGCAAAAGAACTTTCTGGTGAAAAAAAAAAAAAAAGAAAAAAGAAATCCCCCCCATCCCTGTAAAGGCTACCTCACTCAAAGTACACTCTGTGATTCGAAAAATCACGTCTGATACCAAAGATTTCCCCCACCCTAAGGGTTTGTGCTGGAAGCCAGGGTGTTCCCCACCCTCACCCCTCACAGCTACCCCCTACACCCGAGAGAAAGAGAAAGAGAGAGAGAGAGAGAGAGAGAGAGAGAGAGAGAGAGAGAAGACAGGAGGACAGCGAGGTCGGTGAGTGCCTTCATATTGAACCAAAGATGTGTGTAGAGTGTCCTCTGTCATAGGCTCGCTGCTCTCCAGGCGCAAACAACTCAATGTGTGCTCCTAGAACCTTCTGGAACTTTCAGGTGTGAGGCAGAATACTCGGTGAAATGAGTTGTGTGCCCTCCCCCCTCCGTTCCCAATCAGCAAAGTCTCTCCACACACAGCAACACACATACAGGCAGGCACACACACACACACACACACACACACACACACACACACACACGCACACAGAGCAATTGAAGACTTGGTTCAGTTGTTAAGAGCACTGGCTGCTCTTACACAGGACCCAGGTTCGGTTCCCAACACCCACATGGTGGCTGACAACCACTCTGGTTCAAGGGGACCTGACTTCTTCTGACCTGGGTAGGACCACATATGCCAGCTCCCATTTCTGGGAGGTTCATTTTGGGGGATTCAGACTTCCTCTTTCCACTAGCATCTGGGTCACCCCCTTTTTCCCTCTCGCACTTCCCACATTTCTGAGGCCTGGCTCCAGAGCTATCCTGCCTGGTAGGCCAACTGCGATTCAACAGACCCACAAAATAAGCAGAAATGAAAAATGAACACTGAGTTCGAAGACAACTTTTAAAATCCTGTATTATTTTTGTTGTTTTGTTCTGTCTTTTCCTCTTTTTCTTTCCCCTTCCCTTTCTTTTGGTTTCTGATCGTGGGGGTCAAGCACAGGGTGTGGAATCTTCTAACCGAGTACTCACTGCTGAGCGAAGCCCCCAGCCCTCACAGGAAGATTCTTGGCTGTCATTCTACCCCTGAGCCACACCCCCATTGCAATGGAGCCTTTCAAATACCATCAAACACACAACACACAGACTAGAGCAGACCCCTCTGACCCAGGTGAACCTCCGCCCCTCCTCAACCCCGAGCCCTTTCTAGTCCTCACAGGGAACCCACGATCCAGCACAATTCCTTCTAGCCTTTGACAATTCTCTCTGAAATACCTCAAAATATTTAATGTATAGTTTATGTGATTAAAAAAAAAACTTAGCTAGTTTTGGGAATTACATGACTTGAAGCTTTATACCGTTAAATTTATAATTTTACAGACAGCGGCATGTTGGTCTCTGACCACTTCTGTGGGAGATGTGTAGCCGCAAAGCCAATAGTCCCTGAGGGCACGAGGCTGGGGGGACCAGCAGGCTCCACGGGTTTCTAATGTACAAGAAAGAGTCTTTTAGGAAAGAGATCAGGACGTGTGTGCCAGGTGGCTGTTGGCTGTCGGCTGTGTCTTTCCATGGCCTGTTCTGTTTTGTTTTTTGGAGTTGTCTTCTAAGACTATTTATGATTCTTGATTCTGTGTTCTGTGTTCAAATGTTCAAATGTAATTTAAAAGAAAAAAAAAGGGAAGAAAAAAAAAAGTGATGGAATTTCATTCAATGCATGCCCAGGGAGGTGGGGGGGGCAGGGAGAGGAGGGGAAATGGGTCACACCCTTCCTTTGTACTTCCTGCTCCAGTAGACCCTGGCCTGTGTTCCCTGCACCCCTGTACTTCTGTCCCCATACCAACTTGCTCTATTGAATGGTGTCCAGCAGGCAGTGGAGTCGTCTGGAGCAAGCTGGACTTGGCTGCCACCTGCCTGCCCTGGCCTATTGCAGGACCCCCCCCCATCATTGGATCATGGGTGACTGTCATCCACCTCTGGGGTGTGCTTCACAGTGGTATAAATTTCCCAAGTGTTAGCCGGGGTGTGGTGGCACCTTTAATCCTAGCACTCGAGAGGCAGAGGCAGGCAGATCTCTGTGAGTTCAAGGCCAGCCTGATCTACCTAGTGAGTTCCAGGACAGCTGGGGCTACAAAGGGATCATGTCAAAAAGACAAAAAAAGAAAAATCCTTGTTCACAATGGACAACCAGATGATTTAGAGTTGGAGGTGGCCTGGGGCGTACCCCAACTTCCACAGACCCCAAGAACCTTTCTAAGGTCTCATCTTCACTGGGATACCTTCAGGCTTCACAGCCCTGGGATGGTCCCTCCCTTACAGCCCCATTGGACCCTGGAGGACAGAGCAAGCTCTGTGCCCCCTAGAAATGGAGAGAGAAGTTGGAGACAGGCAGCCTTGAGACTCCTTGTGCTTGCCCCCAATCTGGAAGGTCCCGAGGACTCTAAGTGAGACCTCTGGCTTTGCAGGGTGAGTCCCACAGAGCAGGAGAAGAGGGGACCAAGGGTTAGATTAAAAAATTCCTCCATCTTCAAGGTTCCACTTAGGGTGCTGGAGGGGGGTCTCTGGACATTTTACCTTTTTGTCCCAAAGCTGAGGGCCCCCCCTGGCTGCCAGTGAGAGACCCAGTGAAGAGTAGAGAGTAGGGTTGCACTCTGATCAACCAGAGCCTGGTTACCCCCAAGGGAAGACAGGGGACTACCCTCCACACCCCCATCCTAAGGTGCTAGGCTTAAAAGTAAAAAGAACGACGGGCGTGGTGGCCACAACTTTAATCCTAGCACTTGGGAGGCAAGACCAGCCTGGTCTACAGAGTGAGCTCCAGGCCAGCTGGAACTAAAGGGAGATCCTGTCTCAAAAATACAAAAAAAAAAAAAAAGTAAAAAGAACAAATAGAAAAAATCATCTCCACTGTTAACTATGGCTTGGCTGGGTTTGCTGTTCCGGTTGCTTTGGTTTTCTGTTTTTTTTTTTTTTTTTTTCCCCTCTTCAATACATTATTATTTTTTAAATTTTATTATCATTATTATTATTTTGGTCTTTTCGAGACAGGGTCTCCATGTAGCCCCAGCTGTCCTGGAACTCACTCTATAGACCAAGCTGGCCTTGAACTCACAAAGATCCGCCTGCCTCAGCCTCCCAAGTGCTAGGATTAAAAGCCTGCGCCAGGGCTGGAGAGATAGCCTAGTGGTTAAGAGCGCCGACTGCTCTTACAGAGGACCTGGGTTCGATCCCCAGCACCCACATGGCAGCCGAGAACCGTCTGAAACTCCAATTCCAGGAGAACTCCAGTTCCAGGGGAGACCGAGACCCTCTTCTGACCTCCGCGTGCATTGCACGACACGGGTGCACAAACCTGCATGCAGACAGTACATTCATATACATACAGAAATAAATAAAATTTTAAAAAAAGGCATGCACCACCACGCCCTGCAATTTTATTATTTTATGTGTATGAGTGTACTGTCTGTGGAGGTCAGAAGAGGGTGTTGGATTTCCCTGGAACTGGAGTTAAAGACGGTTCTTAGCTGCCATGTGGGTGCTGGGAATCAAACCCGGGTCCCCTGTAAGAGCAGTTGGTTGGTCCCCTTAACTACTGAGCCATCTCTCCAGCCCCTTTAATATATTATTTTCTAGTCACTCAGCTAAATGTGGTGGCCAGCTGGGAATGGACATGAGAGGGGAAACCCAGCTCTTGGACTCAAGAAAGCCAATGGGGCGCGAGGAAGAGGGACCCTTCCCTCCTCACTTCCCCTCTGCCCTGGCACTGCCCTCCACCCCACCTTCCACAGGAAGCAAGCCAAGCAGACCCTGAGATGCAGGGCCCATGTCCACACCTGCTTTGTAGACCAAGTCACCCAAGGAGTGTGGCCTGGTGGGGGAGCCAAACAGTGGTGGAGGGGAGGCCTGGAGAGCCAGGTCAGCAGTTAAAAAATGGGGCAGGTGGGCTGGAGCACCGACCGCTCTTGCAGAGGACCCGGGTTCGATCCCCAGTACCCACATGGTGGCCGAGAACCATCTGAAACTCCAATTCCAGGAGAACTCCAGTTCCAGGGGAATCCGACGCCCTCTTCTGACCTCCTCGGCATTGCACGACACGGGTGTACAGACAGTACATTCATACACATAGAGAAAAATAAAATACAAAAAAAATGGGGCAGGCGTGGTGGTGCACATGCTTTTAATCCCAGTGCTTGGGAGGCAAAGGCAAGTGGATCTCTGTGAGTTCGAGGCCAGCCTAGTCTACAGAGTGAGTTCCAGGGCAGCTGGAGCTACGGGAAGAACCTGTCCCAAAAAGAAAAAAAAAATTTTTTTAACTTTCCCTGCAATTACCGTACTTGACCGGTAGGGATCAGCGTACTGCTTTTTGTTTGCTTGCTAACTCAGAACTATGCCCTGGCTTCCACCTAAAAGAAGAGTCCAAAGAAGCCCTGGGGTCGGAGGGACCCTGGTTTACTAGAAAAAGGCAAGGATGTAGAGCCCTGTCTTTGGACGAAGTCCTGCTGTTTGCTGACTGACTTCATGACGGTGCTGCCTACTCTGGGGATGCTGGAGGCTCCGGGTTCGCGCTGGGTGGTAGCTGGTCTTGGAGGGGGTCCGGCAGCCCCTGCGTGGGCTCCGCCCGGGTCGCAGTGGGCGAGGGCTCCAGCTCAGAGGGGGAGCTCGTGCCCGCCCGTCTGTGCCTGCGCCCCGGGGGACGGGGACTGCCCAGGGACGGGTTGGAGGTCATCTGGGCCACCAGCCTGGCGCCCTCCGGGGACGCGTCGTGCCGGTTGTCGGTGCCGGGGCCGGGCCTCCCGGGCGGGGGCCCTCGCGTCCAGGCGCTCAGGCTGGCTCTGCAGGATGAACTGGGACATGGCGCCGTAGGCCTGGTCTTCGGAGGACGACGCCACGGGGGACGTGGACAAGCCGCTGGCGGTGGCCGGGGGCTGCTTCTGACCGTCTGAGGGGGACGCGTCCCGTGTGTCCACGGCATGGGCGGAGCCAGTGGCGTGGACCTGGGCGTCTTCCAAAGACTCCTTGGCTAAGTGGAGGCGCCTCTTCCTCGTGAAGAAAGAGATCCTCCGCTCCCTCCAGCCCTTCTCCTGGTGGGGCGACATCGCCTCCTCCTCCTCCTCCTCCTCCTCCTCCTCCTCCTCCTCCTCCAACTCCTTCTCCTCCGACGGGACCTGGGAGTCACAGGCCTGCTGCCCCAAGTCCCCCGTGGGCTTGCGCAGGATGGTGCCCTGCATGATGAGGTTGGCGTAGCCCTCCCGGTGGGAGAAGGCATAGCTGGACCGCCGGGCGGGGATCCCTCGGTGAAGGTGCATGACCGTGGGCTCCACCTCCACCTCCTCATTCAGCACCTCCTTCTCCTCCTCCTGGGAGCACAGGGGTCCACCGAGGGTCAGCCCCCAGCTGCTCTGCGACCTGCGACACCTGCCCGCGCCCGCCCCCACCCCCAACCCCAGTCCAGCAACCTGGGGGGAGCGGCCTCCTACCCCGGGGCTCAACACCAGGCCAGCCAAGAGTTCTTCCCTGGGGGCTGATGAAAGGGCTCAGGGGTAAAGGTATTGCAGCTATGCTTGACGACCTGTTTGATCCCCGGGACCCACGTGGTGGAAGGAGAAAACGCCTCAAAGTTGGATACGCACACACCCCAGAACAGGAGCATGCCCCACACTAAACAGATAGCTCTAGCAGAGGACCTGGGTTCGATTCCCGGCACCCACAGGGTGGCTAAGAACAGTCTTAGGCTGAGTGTGGTGGCCCATGCCTTTAATCCCAGTAATTGGAAGGCAGAGGCAGGCAGATCTCTGTGAGTTCAAAACCAGCCTGGTCTATATAGCAAGCTCCAGGCCAGCTGGGACTAAAGGGAAACCCTGTCTCAAAAATAAATAAATAAATGAATGAATGAATGAAAGAAAGAGAGAAAGAAAAAAGAAAGACTCAACACCGGTCCAGCTGACCAGTCTTTTTTTTCCAGGACCTGATTTTGGACTTTGTCTAAAATAATAATAATAATAATAATAATAATAATGATAATAATAATAATAATGAGGCTGGAGAGCAGGCTCAGTGATTAAGAGCACTGGATGCTCCTGCAGAGGACTGAGATTCAGCTCCCAGCACACACATGGCAGCTAACAACCATCCGTAACTCCAGTTCCATGAGAACTGATGCCCTCTTCTGACCTCCATGGACACTGCAAGAGACCAGTGCATTTACACACTGCAGGCAACACACTCATACACATAAAATAAAAATAATAAACCTTGGGGCTGGAGTGATGGCCTAGCGGTTAAGAGCGCCGACTGCTCTTGCAGAGGACCCAGGTTCGATCCCCAGCACCCACATGGCGGCCGGCCGAGAACCATCTTTGACTCCAGTCCCAGGGGAATCCGATGCCCTCTTCTGACCTCCGCAGCATTGCACGACACGGGTGCACAGACCTACATGCAGACAATACATTCATACACATAAAAAATAAATAAAAAAATAAACCTTTTAGCTGGGCATGGTGGTGCACAATTTAATCCCAGCACTGAGGGGGCACAGGCAGGCAGATCTCTGGGAGTTCAAGGCTAGCCTGGTCTACATAGGCCAGCTAGGGCTACAGGGAAACCTTTCTCCATGAATAAATAAATAAATAAATAAATAAGACCACTGCCAGTGGGTTCTCAGCATTTCCTGTCATGGATTCCCACTGTGGCCTTTTGTGTCCCGGTCCCTCACTGAGTTTGATGCCCCCCCATCCCTCCACACTGGTCTGTGTCACAGCTTTGATGCCCCCCATCCCTCCACACTGGGCTGTGTGTCACAGCTTTGATGCCCCCCCATCCCTCCACACTGGGCTGTGTGTCTCAGCTTTGCTCTTCTTCATGGCTGAGTAGTTCTCCAGCACGTGGCTGGACTACACTGTGAGTCTATTGGACACTGGAGATTTTTTTTTTTTTTGGTCTTTTCAAGACAGGGTCTCCCTGTAGCCCCAGCTGTCCTGGAACTCCCTCTGTAGACCAGGCTGGCCTGGAACTCGCGAAGATCCACCTGCCTCTGCCTCCCAAGTGCTAGGATTAAAGGCGTGCGCCACCACGCCCGGCGACACTGGGGATTTTTCTAAGTGTTTCTAATATCTCCTTTTGCCTAAACGATTTGGAGGCTGTTTCCCCATCCCTGGGCTCTGAGATATACAAGGTGGGAACCTATTGGTGTCCAAGAGTGAGGGCTGATCACCCTTCTTTCTGAAGATACACCCTGCCTGCCCTGCTGGAGGGTTAGGTCTCTGAGAGGACCAGAAGGCACTGGGAATCTGTACCCACCATTCCCAGGTGGGGGTGGTACAGTGTCTGGGGTAACTGGGAGGAACTAGTGGACTACCCAGCCCTGCCTCACCTTGGGGCGCAGTTTCCAAACAGTTTTGTAGATCATGCGTATGCCCAGGGCAGACACTGCGTTCAAGGACACGTTCAGTAGGATTACCAGTAGGTTGGGGGGCTGGGTGAGCACACTGTAGTCGGCATCTGGAGACACGGTGGGAGGTGGGCGTGAGCACCCACTTTATTCCAATCCCCTGAGGCATACCTCAGGGCCAACTCCCTTCCTTGGGATAATGAAGTCCATTGACCTCTGTGACCCTCCTGCCACCCACGGGGCTGGGATGTGCCCCCCCCATGGAAGCTCACACAGAAATGGGAAGATCTCCGGTGAGAGCTTGTACATCCAGAAGCTCTGCGTGAGGCATGTCATGAGCACATAGGCGCCAAGGCTGAGCAGGATGCTGCCCACACACAGGATAGTCCAGTATTTGATGACTAGAATTAACTAGAGGGACAGTCAGGGGGTCAGCCAGGGCAGGGCTACACAGAGTCCCAGGAGCCAGGAAAGGGCACCCGTTGAAGTGAAAGTCAGCTTTGAGGGCTGACTAGAGGGCTCAGTTGGTAAAGTGCTTGCCGCAGAAAGCTGAGGACCTGAGTTCTAACCGCCAGGACCCACAGAGAGCCAGCTGCCCTGTGCACATGTGTAATACTAATGTCCCAATGGCCAGACGGGAGGAAGAGACTGCAACGTAACCAGAAATGCAAACTGGTGAGTCTGGCCACAAGTGAAGCTGAAGGTGGGGATGGGTGCGCGCACACACGCACGCACGCACACATGCACGCACACTCATACTTACCATACACACACAAAAAAATATTTTTTAAGCTAGGAATGGCCACACCTTTGATTCCAGCACTCAAGAGGCAGAGGCGTGTGGTCCTTTGTGAGTTCCAAACCAGCAGAGGCTACCGGGGAGTTAAGAGCACTGGCTGCTTTTGCAGAGGGTGGGGGTTCAGTTCCCAGCACCCACATGGCAGCTAACAACCATTTGTAATTCCAGTTCCAGGGGATCCGACACCCTCTTCTGGCCTGTGGAGGCACTGCACACATCTGGTGCATTTGCACACATGCAGGCAAGACACTCACTCATACACATAGAATATAAATAAACATATATTTTGGAGGCTCTTTTTGAGACAGGGTCTCCCTGCAGCCCCAGCTGTCCTGGAACTCTCTATGTAAACCAGGCTGGCCTTGAACTCACAGAGATCCACCTGCCTCTGCCTCCCCAGTGCTGGGATTAAACGTGTGCACCACCGTACCAGGCTAACATATTTTTTAAACGGGCCAGGTGTGATGGCACACGCCTTTAATCCCAGCACTGAGGAGGCAGAGACAGATGCATCTCTGAGAGGTTGAGGCCAGCCTGGGCTACATAGAGAGTTCCAGGCCAGCCTGGGCTACACAATGAGACCCTGTCTCAATAAGCAACAAGTTCCAGGTCAGTTGGGGCTACAAGGAGATCTTGTCTCAAATTAAACAAATGTAATTTGAATAAAAAATAATAAAAAGAGAAGTCAGTGGGGGGCAGTGGCCTCCCTGGTCCCCCAGGATCGATGGTTTCACCTACCTCCAAAGTAATGGACAGCAACCCCGAGATTGTCACCAGCACCCCAAAGGACTGGTAGTCACTGGAGGTGCCAAACATGGATATCTCCTGGCTGACCAGCATGGTCATGAAGAAGTTGATGATGGAGGTGGCAGTGCCATGGAGGAGGGCTTGTAGGAATACCGTGTAGTTGAATAGCTCCTCCTTCTGGCCCGCAGTGTACAGCTCAGGCATCCGCAGGCTCATCTCTGCAGTCACGTCCTGGGGAGATGTTTTAGGATGGGGCACCTCAAAGACCCCCTCTTTGCTAAGCATGTGCAGTGAGTACAGGTGGGTTCAAACCAAAAGGAAGAAGGTGAAGGGTTCAAGACCAACTTTAGTTACTTAGGGGAGTTGAGAACAGCTGGGGCTACAGGAACAGTTGCTCTTCCACAGGACCCAGGCTGGATTCCCAGCCCCCACACAGCAGCTCTGCTGCCCTGTCCCACTGTACCCTTGACATACCAAAACTCAAAACACTTTTACAAGTAAAAATAAGTCAACAAAAATTATTTTTCTAAGATATGCTTTCACTATATAGCCCCAGGAGGCCAGGAACTCACTATGTAGAGCCCTACCTAGAATCCCCCAGGCTGTAGCTCAGAGGTGGAGTGACAGCCTAGAACCCCCAGTGAGGGGCTGGGGGCGTGGCTCGGGGAAGAGTGACAGCCTAGATCCCCAGTGAGGGGCTGGGGGCGTGGCTCAGGTAGAGTGAGAGCCTAGAATCCCCAGTGAGGGGCTGGGGGCGTGGCTCAGGTAGAGTGACAGCCTAGATCCCCAGTGAGGGGCTGGGGGCGTGGCTCAGGTAAGAGTGACAGCCTAGGATCCCAATGAGGTGCTGAGGGCGTGGCTCAGGGCAAGAGTGACAGCCTAGACTCCCAGTGAGGGGCTGGGGGCGTGGCTTGGGGAAGAGTGACAGCCTAGAATCCCCAGTGAGGGGCTGGGGGCGTGGTTCAGGGAAGAGTGACAGCCTAGAATCCCCAGTGAGGGGCTGGGGGCGGGGCTCAGGTAGAGTGACAGCCTAGACTCCCAGTGAGGGGCTGAGGGCGTGGCTCAGGTAGAGTGACAGCCTAGGATCCCCAGTGAGGGGCTGGGGGCGTGGTTCAGGGAAGAGTGACAGCCTAGAATCCCCAGTGAGGGGCTGGGGGCGTGGTTCAGGGAAGAGTGACAGCCTAGAATCCCCAGTGAGGGGCTGGGGGTGTGGCTCAAGGTAGAGTGACAGCCTAGGATCCCCAGTGAGGTCTGGGGGCGTGGTTCAGGGAAGAGTGACAGCCTAGACTCCCAGTGAGGGGCTGAGGGCGTGGCTCAGGTAGAGTGACAGCCTGGGATTCCAGTGAGGGGCTGGGGGCGTGACTCAGGGAAGAGTGACAGCCTAGACTCCCAGTGAGGGGCTGAGGGCGTGACTCAGGGAAGAGTGACAGCCTAGACTCCCAGTGAGGCAACATAGCGCTTTAGCTGACACTCTCCCACAGTGAACCATTGAGGCAGGGTTCCTGGGGAGTGGAGGGGGGCAGAAGAAGCTGAGTCTTCTCTTTCCAATTACACAAAATGGCAAACTGAGGCTCTTGCTCTTTGGGGTGTGGGACTCCCTCAAAGAGTTGTGGCCTCTGAGAGAGACCCTCTGGCAGACTCACGCACAATGAAATTCTGGTGGGAGCTGGCGCGTGCCATGGACCTGGGCGGGAACAGGAGTGCTGGGCCAGACCCGGGCAGGACTCCAGGTCTGCAGGGCCGAGAGCCCTGCTGTACTCACCTGCTCAAACAGCCCTATGTAGAGCACCGGGAGTGTGGAGTACAAAAGATTGAAGAGCACCAGGAACCAGCCTTCATACAAGGGCTGTGAGGGAAGAGGGTGGAGGGCCTCACCAGGGGCCTTTACCCAGAGCCCCGCCAAGTTGGCCAGCCAGACCCGGGTTCAAGTCCCAGGCAACTCAGATGTCACCTTTCCATGAAGGACAGGGAGGAAATCAACAGTAGATGTGAAATCTGGTTCTTTGGGAAGCCCACCTTGGAGTCTATTGGATTTTGAGTTCCTGCAGGTCCCTGGTGGCTAAAGAGCCTGGGAGATGCCCATGAAGGGCTGGCCTGACTTCATTTTTTTTTTTTTTAAGTATGTTTTGCCTGCATGTAGGGAACTGCACCAAAGGCATGCAATGCCCTAAGAGGCCAGAAGAGGGCATCAGATCCCCTGGAACTGGAACTATAGATAGCAGCCATGTGCATGCTGGGAACTGAATCTGGATCTCCTGCAGAAGCAGCCAGTGCTCTTAACCACTGAGCAGGCTCTCCAGTCCTCTCCCCTCCCCCACTCCCATACCTACCCCTGACCCCCAACTGCTCTCTGGATACTAGAAACTAGAATCTAGTCCAGTTATGAAGGTTAAGTGAAGCCAGGTGTGGTGGTGGAGGTCTGTGACCCCCAGCCTTTGGGAGGGAGAGGAAGGCAGGCTCCTGAGAGGCTGAGTTCAGCCTGGCCTACATAGCAAATTCCAGGTCAGCTAGGGGCTACAGGGCAACCCTGCCTTAAATAAATGAAAAAAAAAATTTTTTTTTTAACTACAAAAGAGAGAGCTGAGCCTGGTGCTGAGTTCATAAAGTGCTGGCCGAGCACACACAAAGCCCTGGGTTCAGTCCCCAGCACTGCAGAAACGAGGCAGGTGGGACCGAGGCTTCACCTAGGCTAAGCAGTCACTGCCGGTGAGCCCCAGGAGAGCCGGGCCTAGGCTGTTTTGAACTCCTGTCTCAGCTTCCCGAGTGCTGGGGTGACAGGAGGGCCCAGCTTGACTGGTCTCCAGCCTCTTGGCCTGCTCCCCAACCTTTAGAGGGCTGTGGCACACCTGCCCGCACCTGTGCAGTGAAGCCATTGTACAAGGAGAACCAGATCTGCGCCATCATGCTGGCCGCAGTCTTGTAGAAGAAGTAGCGGAGGAATTTGCAGACGCGCAGGTAGGACCAGCGCCCATGCACCAGGAGCAACGGCCGCAGGTGGCAGAACTGCGCCAGCACATAGTCGCTGCTGTGCACGGCTTGCATGCCCTCGTGACCCGTCAGGCCCACGCCGATGTCTGCGGCTGCAAGAAGACACAGCAGCCTGTGTCATACACTCCACTCCATGCCCCAAACCCCCAGCTAGCCTGGAACTCGCTATGTAGACCAGGCTGGCTTCATCTTATCTTCCTGCCCCTTGCCTCCCAAGTGCTAGGATTAAAGGCACGCCCGGGCCCCGGCCACCCACTCTTGATCATGTTCACGTCGTTGGCTCCGTCCCCGATGGCCAGCGTCACCACCTGTTGGTACTTCTTCACCAACGCCACCACCTGGGCCTTCTGCTTGGGCGTCAGTCGACAGCAGATGACGGCCTGGCATTTTGAGGCCAGGTCTACAAAGGCCCTCTCCCGTCGCACCGCCGGGCTTTCTTGGGTCTTCTTGGAGGTGGTGGACGATGATGGTGTCATGGGAGACCCCAGGTTCCGCCACATCTGCGAGATCCTCAGGGCCTGGAGGAAGACCATCCTGGTCTGGATAGACTCTTGGGTGACCTCATCCACCACCACATTCTGGACCAGGGCCCGGGGCTCCTTATGCAGGGACAGAAGCAGTTTATCCTGAATGTGGGGTGGGAACAGAGAGACTTGTGTCACTTGGTAGCGTCCCCGTCAGTCCAATGCCACTCCTCTGGCAGAGACTCCATCCTTCTGGGTCCACGCTGTCGTTTTCATTTTAGATCCCAGCACCCTTACATCTGCCCCCCACCACCCCAGGGTACCACCAACCACTGATCCTTCCCTGCCCCGTCTTCCCAGGTGACACCCACCAGAAACTCTCCATTGATAACCAAGGCCATGTTCTGGTGGGCCAGCAACTTTAGGGTCCTGTGAGTGCTGCTGCTTTCCCAATAGGTCTCCAGTATATGGCTGCAAAGAGGAACGCGGGGTGGGTGGAGGGGTGGGGACATTGCCCTTCCCAGCAGGCCTCTATTTCCCCCTCTACTGGGCTGTGGAGGTGGGGAGTCGCCGTGCTTACTTGATATCTTTGTCTTCTAGGATGAGCATGCTCTGCGACAACAGTTGGCACGAAAAGCCAATGTTCACAGCGGTCTCTGCAAACCCAGACCCGCGCATGCGCACTCAACTCAGCCCCGCCCTCCCGCGAAGCCCCGCCCCCGCACTAGTAGGCCACGCCCACCAGGGGGCCCACTCCCTGCACCCCCCTTGGCCATCTCCTCTGGCGGGCGGTGCAATCGGGCCAGAGCGACTGCACGTCACATCAGGGCTGGCCAATCAGTGCCTGCCCTGGGACTTGAGCAGCAGGCGCGCGTGGGCAAAGGGAATGCTTGGTAGTGGTGCCCCAGGATGTGGGATGGACGTCGGGGACCCTGAAGCCCACCAGGCTTTGAGCAACCACGAAAATGTTATTTATTGGAAAATCAGAAGCAAAAAATAAATAACCAAATAGGAGGAAAAAAGTCAACAAAATATTAACCCCAAAAGTCATTCAAAGCGGGCGTGTCTACACAGGGCTGGGAGGAGGCTCTCGGGCTGAACTGGAGACCAGGGGCCGGGGGTGTCCCTGGGGTCCGCTCCGGGACGAGGTATCCTCACGGGCGTGGAGAGGACCCCACCCGGCTGCGTGATGGTCACAACAAAACTGTCCTGGAGCACGGGGATGCGCGAAGCTCTTGACCCTCTCCTGCGGTCGGCGCCCGTGTGCAGCACGTGCTGGGGCCGCCGTGGAGTCGGGGACCCACCTGGCTTGTCCCCGGTCAGCACCCATATTTTGATGTTCCCCTTTTTAAGGCAGTCGATGGTCTCAGGGACCCCGTCCTGCAGTTTGTCTTCAATCGCCGTGGCTCCCAGCAGCTAGTGAGGGCGGTGAGGAGACGTTCAGGCAGGAGGACCTGAGGTGAAGAGCCCAGCCTGCCAGTCCCCCCACCTCCCCACGGATGCGCCCACCTTCAGGTTCTGCTCCATCTTGTTGTGTACCCGGTCCAGGGCCTGCTCGCGGTTCTGCAGCATGAGAGCCGCCTCCTGGTGCTCTGGCTCCCACTCTTCATAGGCGTCCTCAGCCACCTCCTTGTAGGCCAGGCACAGGGTGCGCAGGCTCTGCTCAGCGAAGGTCTGCAGGGCAGCCCTGGCTTATCAGCCACTTGCCAGCCTTCCTCCTCCCCCAGAGTCCCCAGCACCCTCCGGGCCTCAGGACCTTTGCACAGGCCTCAGCCCCTTCTCGTCACACCCTCCCCATAAACAGTTCAAAGATTCTTTTGTGACACTCTATAGCCCAGGCTGGCTTCAGCTTTCAGGTGTCTGAATGACAAGTGTGTGTCACTATGCCCCCCCCACATCTCCAGGCCAGGAGGGAGGGGATACTTTGAGTGCCAAGATTCTTCCAGGTGCTCTATCTCGGGCCTGCCCTTGTAGACTTGCTTCACCCTGAGGGTGTCTGTCCTGGGAGGCAGACCCCACCCACACCCACACCCACACCCACCAGTGTGTTCACTATTTGCTCATTACCACCCTACACCTCCCCCCCAGAGATGGACCACGGCTACAGTGAGGTAGACATAGCTGCTGACTGACACAGAGGGTCTCCAAGGTGGTGGTGGTGGTGGTGAGCCTCAGGCTGGCTCTGGTTCTTTGTGGGGCCTCTGTTGACGCCCCCTCCAACTCCCTGGATCCCTGACTCATCTGATTGAGGTCCCAGGACTCTGGCTCTTTAGTCTGAGGGACCTGGTTACCCCCTTCCCCACGGCAGACCAGAACATGGTGGGGTCACCCAGTAAAGCCCTTGGACACACAGCTAATTTCAAACCCTGCAGGCTAGACCAGAGGAGAGAGATGTCCCTGTGTTAGGAAGGGGTCCTCAGGTGGGAGTGTTATGGCTAACTAAGGGACTAAAAGGAGCCAGAAAGAGTCATCCTCAAGGGCTTGTGCAGGAGCCCAGAGACCAGGCTACACCCACAGAGGAAACTGACGAGGGTCCCGAGCCAGGGCTTGGCCCAAACAGAGTAGAGTTCGTCCAGGGTCAGAGACCAACCCACCCCCGAGGGTGTTCTCCTGTGCATTAAAGAGACACATTTTCTATCTAAGAACAGGTGGAAAACAGGACCAGAGAAAACACTTTGTGTCCAATCCTTATGACTGTGCACGGCTGCTTTTGTCTACTTGCACACATCGGCCTCTCCCAGCAGGGGACTCACAACCAAGACGTCCTCTGTAGTGGCCTCCATGACCCCCTGCTTGTGAAGACGTTCCAGGATGACCGTGTCAGCCCCCTTCGTGTAGAGGAGAATGGCACCCTCTGGGTTTCGGACTGTGGGTGACAGGGAAGATGGCTCTGATGGCCTCCTGCCAGAGGCCCTCAATCTCAGTCGGGAGGAGGGTTGCAGGGAAGGAGCTGCGGCTCACCCAGCACTGACATCCGCTTTCGGACGCTGTTGAAATCCATCATGGCCAGGACATGGTAGACGCGCTCTTCCCCCAACTCCACCAGCGTGATGGTGTCCTGGGTCCGAGACAGGAACACATAGCCAAAGTTCCGGGCAGCAGTGACCAGTGCCTCCTCATCCGGGGACGCAGCTTCATACCGCAGCTGGCCTGGTAGGAAGAGGGAGGGGATGGGGTCAGCAGGGTCAGCCATCCTCCCCACACCTGGCCTGGGAGTCACGAGCAGAACCTAACTCCACCTCCACAGAAATGGTCGCTGGCCCCAATGATGGGAGTCCCAGCCTGAGAGGCCAGACTGAGAGAGCCTATGGGTGGCAGGTGGAGGGGACAGTGGGAGGCGTGGCCATTCACTTAACTGTCTTTCTCTTGAACCATCACAGTGTGGCAGATGGCCAGCACGCGCCAGAATTCCTGCACTGTAGGGTCCCGCCCGAACCTGACTTTGTGCTCCAACTCCCTGTTGTAGAATTGGAGCTTGCCGTCTGTATACTGGTTCCAGGCGTAAGGGTTCCGCTGGGAGGAAGGGTCAGGCTGCCTCAGTAGGAGGACCCCCAGCCTATCTTGGCTCTGCCCACCCTGGTCCAGCTAGGTAGGACCCATGAGGCTCACCTTCCTGAGAGTCCCATGTTCATCATCGGAATCTGAGAAAACAGCCTGCTTCAGGATGGAGCTGCACCAGCAGACCACACTTGGGGGAAGCCTACCTGTCTCCCCAACCTCCCACTTGCAGGGGACACCCGATGCTACCAGGCCTCGGCTGACCTGACCCACAGTCTGTGGTTCTGGTTTGGGTGGGTTAGGGTCAGCCATGGCCAGGATCCTTGAACAAGGCAGATCCGCCATGAGCCCAGGCATTTACTCACAGGTATCACCCCAACACCCCACTAGGAAGCTTCTGGGACATTGGGAGGGCTCACCGTAGACGAAACCATTGATACAACACTTTTTGAAGGTCATGATGTTCTGGGTCAGCGTGCCTGTCTTATCTGAGAAAATGTACTGAACTTGACCCAGCTGGTCATTGAGGCTAGTACTGCGGGCTTTGGCTGGCATGTCCAAAGGCTCGTGGTACATCTGTAAGTCCCAGTTGATGAAAAAGCTGTTACCCAGGTGGATGAATTCGGCTCTGTGAACAGTCAAGTCCTGAGTTCAAATCCAGCCCATCCCACCCCTTGGGAAGGGGGAATTCCCTGCCACCCTGCACCCCATCCCACCCCTGCCCAGCCCTGGGCTTACATAATAAACATGGCCATGGGTACCATGACACTGAGGAGGAGGAGGAAGCCCCAGAAGATAAAGGTGGACTCCACGGCCTCCGAGCGCTGGTGTATCTTGGACACGTAGTAGTGTTCAAGCTTGAAGTCCTTCACCATGAAGCTGAAGCCCACCATCAGAGCCAGAGACACTAGCACAAGGGATATGAAGATCTGTGGGAGGAGGGGATGGGCGGAGATGAGAGGATCCAGCAGATGCCAGGCCGGGAGCTGGGCACGGGGCACACCACTCCTCCCAGCGCTCAGATGCAGAGGCAAGTGCAGCTCTGAGATGAGGCCAGCCTGTTGTACACTGAGACCTGGAGAGCAGGCTCACACTGAAGAGCACGATGCCTGCTCTCGTAGAGGACCTGGGTTTGGTTTCCAGCACCCACATGGCAGCTCACAACCATCTGTAACAGTTCCAGGGGCTCGGATGCCCTATTCTGGCATCTGTGGGCACTGCACATCATGTTTGCATTTACATACATACATGTAGGCACTCATACACATAAAATGAAAATAAATCAAATTTTAAGAGAGGAAGAGAGCCGGGCGTGGTGGCGCATGCCTTTAATCCTAGCACTTGGGAGGCAGAGGCAGGTGGATCTTTGTGAGTTCAAGGCCAGCCTGGTCTACAGAGTGAGTTCCAGGACAGCTGGGACTACAGGGAGACCCTGTCTCGAAAAAAACAAAAAAAAAAAAAAAAAGAGGAAGAAATAGGAAGGGTCTCTCTGACGGTCCTCGCCTAGATTTGAGGGGGGTCTCTGCCTTTAGCTGGTGATAGTGTTTTTTTATGTTTTTTTGATTATTTTTGAATTTTTTTTTTTTTTTTGTTCTTCTTTCAGCTTGTTTTCCTTTTTTTCTTTTTTGTTTTTTTTTTTTTTTTTACTTTTTTTGGTCTTTCGAGACCAGGTGTCTCCCTCGTAGCCCCGCTGTTCCTGGACTCACTCTGTAGACAAGGGCTGGCCTTGAACTCACAAAGATCCGCCTGCCTCTGCCTCCCGAGTGCAGTTTAACAGTGTAGTCCAGGTGGCCACCAGAGTCCTAATCCTCCTGCATCAGACTATATAGAAAGTTCATGTGATGGAAGCCAGGGGTGAGACTACTATCTCAGGACTAAGGGGTGGAAGCAGAGGGGTCAGGAGTTCAAATCTGTCCTGGGTACAAAGCAAGAAAAACAGGAGGAAGAGGACAAAGAACAGGGGGAAGAGGAGAGTCAGAACTTCTGGGGGGGGGTACCAGTACTGCACCCTCACCGTCTTCTGGAGGGGGGACCAGCACTGAACCCTCACAGTCTTCTGGAGGGGGGACCAGCACTGAACCCTCATAGTCTTCTGGAGGGGACCAGCACTGAACCCTCACAGTCTTCTGGAGGGGGGACCAGCACTGAACCCTCACTAGTCTTCTGGAGCGGGGGACCAGCACTGAACCCTCATAGTCTTCTGGAGGGGGACCAGCACTGAACCCTCACAGTCTTCTGGAGGGGGGACCAGCACTGAACCCTCACTAGTCTTCTGGAGGGGGGACAGCATGCACCCATTCTGGAGGGACCGCCTCACCTCAGTCTTCTGGAGGGGGGACCAGCACTGCACCCTCACAGTCTTCTGGAGGGGGGACCAGCACTGACACCCTCAGTCTTCTGGAGGGGGACCAGCACTGCACCCTCACAGTCTTCTGGAGCGGGGGGGGACCAGCATGACCCTCACGTCTTCTGGAGGGGGACCAGCCCTGACCCTCAATCTTCCTTGGACGGGGGACCAGCACTGCACCCTCCAGGTCTTCTGGAGGGGACCAGCACTGCACCCTCCAGTCTTCTGGAGGGGGACCAGACTGAACCTCCACAGTCTTCTGGAGGGGGACCAGCACTGCACCCTCAGTCTTCTGGAGGGGGGACCAGCACTGCACCCTCAGTCTTCTGGAGGGGGACCAGCACTGCACCCTCACAGTCTTCTGGAGGGGGGACCAGCACTGCACCCTCACAGTGTTCTGGAGGGGACCAGCACTGCACCCTCACAGTCTTCTGGAGGGGGGGACCAGCACTGCACCCTCAGTCTTCTGGAGGGGGGACCAGCACTGCACCCTCACAGTCTTCTGGAGGGGGGACCAGCACTGCACCCTCACAGTCTTCTGGAGGGGGGACCAGCACTGCACCCTCAGTCTTCTGGAGGGGGGACCAGCACTGAACCCTCACAGTCTTCTGGAGGGGACCAACACTGTACCCTCACAGACTTCTGGAGGGGGGACCAGCACTGAACACTCACAGTCTTCTGAGGGCTCCCCGGCTTCCCTGGGCTGCTCACCAAGATCACCAGCTTGTTCATGAGCAGGTCCAACTTGGTTCTCTTCATATGGATCTTTCCACAGTTCTTCATGATCTTTGTGTCAAAACCTGCACCATGTATGTTCAAATGTCACCTGTCCACCATCCATCCATCCACCTCTCCACAGATCCCTCCATCCACTCATCCATCGATTGATCCATCCATCTACTCATATACCCATCCATCCACTCATCCATCCACCCATCAATTCATTCACCCATCTATTCATCCATCCACTCATCCCCCATCCATCCACCCTTTCATTCATCCATCCATTGATCCATTCATCCATCTATCCACTGATCCATCCACCCACCCATCCATCCATCCATTGATCCATCCACCTATCCACCCATCCACACCAATCATCCACCCACCCATCCATCCATTCATCCATCCATTGATCCATCCATCCATCCACCCATCTACCATCCATCCATTGATCCATCCATCCACCCACCATCCTTCCAACCACTCACCCATCCATCCATACCACTCACCCAGCCATCCATCCATCTACCCACTATCCTAACCCTTTACACAGCAGCACCCAATTTTCTCTGTCAATCCAGGGTACTAAGAAGTACCTCATTTTGACAAAACCTGGGGCCCAGAAATCCAGTCCTGAGGACCCTGCAACATATCCGAGGTAGGCATGCCTGGCTTGGCTCCCCGACTTCAGTTTCCTCCCCCAGGTCCCCATCCTAGGTGGCGCAGTTCTGGAGCCCACTGATACCAGCATAGATGACCAGGCCGTAGCAGGTGTCAGTGTTTCGGATCCTGCAGCCCCGCAAAAGGATGTTCCCAATATCCAGTGGGTATTTTCTGCTGTTCCACTCCAGGCTCCCCACAAAATTATGCATCCGGCTGTTGGGTTCCTCGCAGGTCACCGTCCCTGTGGGGACACGATGAACAATGGCCGCAGTGTGGTTTGGCATGGGTCCTGCTCCATCAGCTCTCTGCCCCCTCGCCGCAACTAGGGTAGGGACATTCCTACCACATTCCAACTCTGGGGTCTGCTAAAATGCCTCAGTTTCCCACACTGGTCCCCAAACAACATCACTCAGCCTCCCCTCCAATGCTGCTGTGCACCTTCCCCAGTGCACCCAGACCCCACACCGCCCCCCACAGCCTCCTCCCTGGTGATGGGCTCTGGGATGTTGCTGGAAGGGTCACGCCTGTGATGACATCTGTGAGCCTCTCCTTCACTGCACAGTGACCCCCAGGGACTGGCTTAGCCCCTGGGCCAAAGCAGGAGTTTGTTAGGTGCGAGAGGAGGGAAGCAGACACATCTGGGTGGGCTGTGTGGGTGGGAGGCCTCATTTCCTGCCGCTTCTCTGAAACTTGGTCTCTTCCTCTTAAAAAAAAGGGGGAGGGGGGCTGGCATGGTGGCGCATGCCTTCAGTCCCAGCACACAGGAGGCAGAGGCAGGAGGATCTCTGTGAGTTCAAGGCCAGCCTGGTCTTTATAGGGAGTTCCAGGGCAGGTGGGGCTACAGGGAGACCCTGTCTCAGAAAGAAAAACAAAACAAAACACGGGGTTGCTTCCTGGTGGACTGCTATAGGCTGAAGAGTCAGGGTCGGGGCTGCAAAGCATCCTCTGTGCTGAGCGTCCAGAGAACCTGGGTCCCAGAAAAAAGACGCAGGCCTGGAAGTCAGCATCTCTTCTTCAAGCCTGTCTCCCAGTGAGTCAAATGTGACTGTTCTTGAGCTCTGGGCTCTCTGGACCGCTGAGTCATGAGCCATCTTCCACAGGAGCCAGGATTTCTTTTTCTTTTTCTCTTTCTTTCTCTCTATTTTTTTTTCATTTTATTGATTTTAAAAGTTTTTTTAAATTTGTGTTTCTGTGTGTGTCTGTGTACTACACGTGTGCAGTGCCATTGGAGTCTGGAAGGGGACATCAGATCCCCTTGAACTGGAGTTATGGATGTTTCTTAGCTGCCATAGGGGTGCTGGAACTGAACCCAGGTCCTCTGGAACAGCAGCCAGTGCTCTTAAATGCTCAGCCATCTCTAGACCCCCCACACTTTTCTTTTCTTTCTTTCTTTTTGTCTTTTTGAGACAGGGTCTCCCTGTAGCCCCAGCTGTCCTGGAACTCACTCTGTAGACCAGGCTGGCCTTGAACTCACAAAGATCTGCCTTCCTCTGCCTCCCAATTGCTAGGATCAAAGGCCTGCGCCACCACGCCCGGCGCTTTTTTTTTTTTTTTGAGACAGTCTCTCCCTGTAACCCCAGCTGGCCTACAACTTGCTATGTAGTGCAGGCTGGCTTTGAACTCACAAAAAACCTGCTTATCTCTGCCTCCCAAGTGCTGGAATTATAGATTTCAAAGACAGGTTGCAGAAACCTGTCAGGACACCCTGGCTCTGTGTGTCAGGAGCCACTGGGGAGGGGTGTGCTCAGTTCCACAGGCCACCATTGAAGGTGAGCTGGCTTTGCAATAAGATATGAAAATAAAACTAGATTTGCTCTCAACCAGTAACTGTGTGGGTGTGTGAAGTTGCTCAGGGGGCAGTAAACTTCAGAGGCACCGTGTAGGAGGATAGGGAATAATTTAGGGAAAAACTGGTTGTGGTGAGCTTGTGCGGGACACTGCCTCTGACCCATGGCCCACCACTCGTCCTGACCCAGACACAGAGTTCTGCACAGAGGTACCTCCCCTCCCTCTCCTCCTCACCCTTGAAGGACGCCATCTTCCTTGCACTGGTAAGCTCGTGGTGGGTGACAGCCAAGGCCTGTCTGAACTTCAGGTTGGTCTCTCTGGTGACCAGAGGGGGTGGGAAGTCATGAAATTGTGCCCTGCAAGGGACAGCACCCTGGGGTGGAGAGCCAGGCTTCCTCCAGGCCCTGGAGCAGTTTCACTGAGCACTCTGTACTGTACAAATCAGAATGAGGCTCGAAAGAGAGTGCCTCTTTTGAGATCACACAGAACAACTGCCAAAGGGACTAAAACTGGGGCCTGGGGTACAGACACACTGGCACTGTGAAGGCAGGTTCCTCTCCCCGGACCTGACCCCAAGCTCCCCTAAGTCCAGGGCCATGGCAGTTTCTCACCCATCGATGTCTGCAGTCTCCACGTAGCACAGGCTGCTTGGCTCTGTGCTGGCCAACAGCAGCAAGTCTGCCTGGGGAGGGATTAGGGAGGGGTCAGGATGGAGGTGAGGGACAGAAGATGGGGGGGACTCTCCTGGCGGGGGACAATGCCAACTTACCGGAATGATACTATCATTGTTGAGACATACAACATCTCCCACACACAAATTTTTCCATTTCTTCCACAGAAAGCTATGGGGGGGGGGGTAAAGAAGCAATGACTGTGCCGGGCGTGGTGGCGCACGCCTTTGATCCCAGCACTTGGGAGGCAGAGGCAGGCGGATCTTTGTGAGTTCAAGGCCAGCCTGGGCTACAAAGCGAGTTCCAGGACAGCTGGGGCTACAGGGAGACCCTGTCTCAAAAAGACCAAAAAATAAATAAATAAAAAAGAAGCGATGGCTGGCTCCCCATATGCTCAGTCCCCCCACAAACACGCTGAAGTGGGGTCCCTGGAGTTAAGTTCCCACTCCGGAAGCTCAGTGGAGCAGCCCCTCCCCAGGAAGCCTTCCTGGACCTCCTCTGACCTCCATGTCTTCTCCCAGTGTCCTTTGGGGCCACCCTGCCCCCTTCATTGTCCTTCCTAGCATTTTCTGAAGGACCATCCCCTTTGGCTGACTGCATTCCACAGTAGCCCAGAGCCAGGTCCCAGCCTCTTCATCACCCCTTGCCGCAGAGCTGCCCCCCCCCCCGATTGATAGACAGCAGGTGCCTAATAAATGCAGGCCTGGGTCAAAGAATGTACTTAGAGTAGAATGTGCTGGCCATTCCATCCACAGCTGCTGCCCCCCAATTGGGTAAGGGTCACCCTGACCCCATTGTCCCCTTTGGTGACCCCTGGCCTCACCTCTTCCCTGTCAGGATCTGGCAGGGCCTGTTGTTTACAGTCTTATCGCTCTGGTGGCGTCCCTGGGTCAACAGAACAGGGGTCTGAGAGGTAGCCTGTCTGCTCGTCCCCATCCTGTCTTCTCATCCCCCACTTGGTCCCACAGTGCCATCATGTGTGGCCACAGTGGAACAAGTGGGACCCACAAATGGGACCAAGCCAGTGAGACCAACAGGTGACAGTGTTCACCCTCTGCTGCCTGCACCTGGTCTGGGGAGCACCCTCACCTACCCCTCACCCCACCACTGCCATCCAGGCCCCACTCACGATATCGTCCACCAGGTCCCTGGTGGCTCGGATCACAAGCAGGCAGACCAGTGGGACAAAGAGCATGAACCAGGGGACCGTGGAGATCTCAGTGATGCTCTGTGTGGGGACAGGGTGTCACGACCCCTCCGCCCCACGCATGCGCCTCCCCAGTGCACCCCAGCCTCCCTCCTCCAGGGAGCCACCCCACATCTCCTGTCTGTCGCAGACTCTCACTGCCCCGGTGTTCTGCAGACAGAGGTGAAGGGGAACTGCCTGGCTCTCCAGCACACAGTAGGTGCTCAATCTGTGTTTAAGAGCTTGATGGATAACAGCAGAGAGGATAAGAGGTGCTGGGTGGGGGGAGCAGGGTGCTCCTTATCAGTACCCACAGCTGGGTGCCAGCCAGGTGGGCAGGGCCAAGGCAGTTCATGGAGGGGCTAGGCCCTCCCAACCCTGCAGCGAGCATTTCTGAGCAGCTGCGGAATTCAGCATATATGGAGCTGTCATTCCTGCAACCAGGCAGCAGCAAGGACCCTCTCCATAGAGGTGAGAGGGTCAGTAGGCGACCCATCACACAGAGAAACACACGGGTTGGTCACCCAGTGCCCAGGGAGAAGCCTCCTGGCTGCTCCTCAGTGCTTCCCCAAGGTGACCCACCTGCAGGATGACAATCAGGAGGAAATAAATGTTGGACACGCGTTGGAACTGCTCGTACAAGTTCAGTGGCAGGAATGAGAAGATGTTGTACTTGGCCGTGTAGATAGCATTGTTCTAGAACGAGAGCTGCCAGTGGTCAGTGTGGGGTGCCCAGCACCAGCCCCGCCCACCGCACCTGCCTGCTTCCCCGGCCCACCCCAGCAAAGCACATGCTGAGCCGGGACTGAATTCCCTCCCACCTGTTGGATGCAAGGCCTCTGGGCAGCGGTGACCGAGCGCCAGCTGCAGGCAAGGCCTCTGGCAGGCATTCATTGAGGGTCTGTTTAGTGCATGGTCCTGGAGCTTAGACACAGCAGGGGATTGTGGGTAGGCCTGGGTGTAAACACTGCCATGTTGTAGATTAGCAAGAGACCAAACCACACACTTGTTAGGAATAGGCAGCACTATGTTCACGGTTCAAATATGAACAAGAACAGGGCTTGGCACCTCAGCACTCAGGAGGCCCACAGAAAGATGCAGAGATCAGCCTGGGCTACAGAGCAACTTCAAGGCCTGCCTGCCTGCCTGGGCAACTTACTGTATCTAAATAAGAAGTAAAATATGTGCAGGGGCTTGAATCTCCAGTGAGGAGGGGCTGGGGGCGTGGCTCAGGATACAGTGACAGCCTAGAGTCCCAGTGAGGGGCTGGGGGTGTGACTCAGGTAGAGTGACAGCCTAGAATCCCCAGTGAGGGGCTGGGGGCGTGGCTCAGGTAGAGTGACAGCCTAGAATCCCCAGTGAGGGGCTGGGGGCGTGGCTCAGGGTACATCCCTTGCTTGGCAATGAAGAAGGTACAGCCCGGGTTTCATTTCTACTCCTGAAAAAATTAACTGGGACACACACACACCTTTAAGCCCCAAACCCATTAGGCAGAAGCAGAAGGATATCTGAGTTCAAGGACAGCCTGGTCTACATAGTGAGACCCTATGGGGTGGTAGGCAGAGACAGCGCCTGTACCAGGAAGCAGCCTTTTAGGGGCCTTGCTCATGGCTGCTCACCTTATATTTCTGCCTCCTCCAACACAGGAAACCTTTGTTCCTGAACTGCTTGTGGTATGCACGGTCGTTGGCCTTCACCTCCCAGGTGAACTCTGCGGGGCAAACAAGCGGGACAGCAGGCACCTCGGGAGCCCAGCCGGGGACAACCACCTTGACAACTGAGGGCTAATGGGCCCCAAGGGGCCCCTGGCGCAGGAGATGCCCAACTCTGGCCGTGAACATGTAAACAGTCACAGTCAGAAGTAGACCATGGGGCCCCTGGGTGTCCCATGGGGTCCCTATGGCGTGTTGTGGAAAGCAAGGGCCTCTACAGGTGGAGTACAAGAATGGTCTCTCTTCACCCCTCCACCCTGAGAACAGAGTTGTGGGAGCCCCACAATCATCTAACATGTGAGATTGGGTAAACTGAGGCCTGGACACCAGAGGCCACTACGCCTAACTTGGCAGCCCCTTATTGGCCTACACCCGGGCCGTACCTGTGTCTTTCTCTTGTATCTCATCCCTAAGGTTAATTGTGTCCATGTTGGTCAGGCTGTGGGGTTGGCAAGAGAGAGAGGCCAGAGTCAAGATGATCACTTGTCCAGGGTTGGTGCAGGTCACTTACTGTCCAAGAGTTTAAGGCCATCTACGATAGGACCTTGAGGCTTACAGAGAAGGCTCGCTGGTGAAGAGCACTGGCTCTTCTTGCACAGGACCTGGTTTGGTTCCCGCACCCACATGGCAGGTAACAACTGTCCAAAACCCTCTTCTGGTCTCCACAGGCATTCCTGCATGTGCCTCACTTGTATACATCCAAGGCAAACAATCATATACATAAATCAATGTAATACAAAATGCCACCTCCCAAGCTGCACCGTGCATTCCAACCCTCAGAGCAGGAAGATTTTTTGAGAGTTCCAGGCATGCCGGGCGTGGTGGCGCACGCCTTTGATCTGAGCATTTGGGAGGCAGAGGCAGGTGGATCTTTGTGAGTTCAAGTCCAGCCTGGTCTACAGAGTGAGTTCCAGGCCAGCTGGGGCTACAGGAAGACCCTGTCTCAAAAAAAAGAAAAAAAGTTCCAGACACGAAAAACTACACACACACACACACACACACACACACACACACACACACAAAGGTCTGGGGGCTGGAGAGATGTTCAGTGCTTAAGATCACTGGCCACTCTTGCAGAGGACCCAGGATCAGTTTATAGCACCCATGTGTTGTTTAATAACTATCAGTAATTCCAGTTTCAGTGGATCCAGCGACCTCTTCTGGCCTCCACAGGCATTGCACACATGGGTGCATTTATATACATGCAGGCAAACAGAAGCAAATACAACAAATAAATAAATAAATAAATAAATAAATAAATAAATAAATAATGATAGGTCTGGCCTCAGGATCCGGGGGGTGGGATCCAGCCAGTCATGGACATCCCCAGCAGCAGATGCCAAGCTTTCTGAAAAATCACCCAGCCTTGCCTTGAACTAATGATCCTCCTGCCTCAGACTCCCAGGGTATCTGGGATGAGGGCTTGTTACCACATCTGCCTGGATCTGGGACTCTGAACCTAGTGTATCCCCCTTGAGAGCCTATACAAACTGTACCCTAGCTAACAGCCCCTCCCCTGGAACCCAGCCATACCAGCAAGCCTCCCCCACATTTGCCCCGATGTTCCCCTTCAAAACCACTCTCCTCACCCTTCAGATCTGACTCTGTACTTCCCAGACTGGCCAGTGGGGATCTTGCGCCTCCTGGGGGCTCCCTGAGTAGCTGGGGTGTCCCCCATCCCGGCTGAGGTCCTCTCTCTTCTAATGCTTTTTCTGTGTTTGTGTCTGAACTGGGAATCTTCCCCAGGGACAGGGATGGTTGGGTTTTCAATCTTGTGTGTCCCTGGGGCATGCTGGGGGAGGGCTTTCAGGCTGTGTCACACTGAATCTGGTCAATACCCATTGACCATATGAGAAAAACTGAGGCTGGGGTGAGTGGGGGGAGAGGGATGGGGCGAAGAAATCCGGAGGTGCAGGGGAAGGGGCCCCTCGGATTAGAGAGAACACCCTAGTCAGAACTTTCCAAAGTTCCTACGCTCTCCTCATCAGCATCCAAGAAGCACAGGCTCAAGGAACTCAGGTCCAGTGGTCACCAGGATGTCCGACCCCCGACTCCATGGACCTCCAGGGGGCGATCTCTCCTGCCCCCCCCCCCCACCGCTGTCACCCAGCCCACAGGCCAGCAGAGCCCAGAAAGATCACAGCTGCGCTGGAGGATGCACAGCATGGGAAGGCCCTATCTGTCACTCACCAGCGAGGGCCGGGCTGGGTGGAGCCAGTCTGCCTAGGACCGGCCGCCGGCGGCGTCCAGGGTGGTGGATGGTGTGGAGCTGTTAGACTCGAGCCAAGGGGTCTGAAACGGGCAGCGTGGGCGCGGGGCGTGGCCTGGGGAGGGTCGTGGTCATGTCAGAAGCCCAGACCTATCATAGCCTTGCATAGCCGGGCCAGGGGAGAGGCTTCGGGGAGGGGGCCTGTCTCTGAATGAGGCGTCCAGAGGGCTCAGAAGGGGGCGGGGCGGGGCGGGGCGGGGCGGGGCGGGGCGGCAAGAGCGGGGACTGGAGTAGCTTAGGAAGCAAGGGCCAGAGCAGGCCCAGTGGGCGGGGCCAGAACTTGTGGGTGGGGCCAGGCGTTGTGGGTGGATCCAGGACTGTGAAGAGGGTCAGGTCTTTGGAAAACCCAGGACCAGTTGGAGTATGGAACGTGGGCGTGGCCAGGCCTTGTGCAGCCATCCAGGTCGTGTACCAGCTGGGACAGAAGTAAGCATATAAGCATTGATGAAAGGAAGGCGAGGAGGTAAGAGTTGGGGGTTGGGGACCTGGGGCCAGGATAAGAACCAGGAGTGTTCTGCAGGAGGATGGGGTGCCAGGGCAGGGCAGGGCTGGGTGGTGTTCAGGGCTGAGGTGTCAGGGCACAGCAGGTGTGGGGTGGATCAGTGGGCATGGGGTCTGTCCAGGCATGGTGGGCCTTTAGCATGTTGAGTAGCCAAGGGTTTGTTCTGTAGGACAGGATTTGGAAAAGGTTTTAGTTATTTTAGGCCATTTCCTGATAAAGCCAGGGTCACATGTAGCCCAGGCTGGCCTCAAAACTTGCTATGCAGCATAGGGCAGAGGCTGATCTTGAACTCCTGACCGTGCCTCCAGCTCCCCAGAGCTGGGAGGGGCAGGCCTGGTCCAGCACACCCTGTTTTCTTTCGTGGTGCTGGGGATGGAACTCAGGGCCTTGGGCAAGCACTCTCCCACTGGGCTACATCCCCAGCCAGTGAGAACCTTGTGGACCGAGGTGTCTGAAGCCAGACGTCTGCCTGGGTATTGGGGGTGGGAAGGTTGCACAGGTTAACAGCACAGGTGTGGACACGTCTCAGCTGAACACCTGGGTACCTTGATTCATTCATTCATCTCCATGCACATGAACCCCACTGGGTGGGGAGTGTCTGACAGTCATAATTAGGCTCCTCCCCAGGGAGGAGCCTGTGGGTCTGGGTTTGCTGTGTCCATTGCCCAACAGGGGCCAGGGACCAACGTCTTCCCTGAAGATGTTGGGCAAGAGTGGGGTTAAGTTGGGATCTCACCAGCCACCCTTCATCCCCCCACATCCAGACAGTAAGGACTTCCCTCTAGCCCCAACCCTCATTCAATAGACTAGGGTGCTGTTTCCCAAACTATCAGCCAGTGTCTGCCTAGGGCCATGTACAGGCAATGGAGAAATCACTAGCTATATTCACTATCAATATTCACTCAACAAACATCTTTCCTGGTTGAGGGAGGAGCCTACCTAAACGAACCAGGGAGTCTCACCCACCCCCTGACTTACATGGGGCACCCCTTGACTTACATGGGGAGAAGGGCTCCCCAAGCAGAGACACAGAGACAGGGGCATGTGAAGGCCTTGAGGGTTTAACTAGGAGAAAGGTCCTTGAAGCTTAAAGAACTGGCCAAACCTGAGCTGGGCTCCTGAGCAATGTAAACCTCTAGGGCACCCAGAAGCATTCTGGGAAGGAAGAGAGAAATGTCACCCCAAAGCACCTGACACAAGGCTTCTGTGAACACATTGGCACCATTTATTTGAAAAAAAAAAAAAGTGTTTACAGAGGTTGGTGGGAGTGGGGGTGGGGGAGAGACAGGCAAATTGGTCAGAGCACCCCCTAGAGGGTGGATAGCCTGACTTAGCCAAGGATGCCCCTGTGGGCCGTGAAGTGTGAGGCATGTCTCAGGGATGTCCCCAGGGGCTCTGCAGACTCTAGACACATACCCCAAAACAAAGCCATTCACTTGGCTGCACGGGCAGCCTGGGCAGGTGTCCGGGCGCCCACTGTACACCAGCCAGCCTCTGCAGCATTCTCACTGGTTAAGTCTGGGCCCCATGACAGGTAAAGAGGGGGCGAATCTGGCCATCAGCACATGGAATGTGACTGAGGCGAAACTGCCCAGGCTTCCAATTCGGAGATGGCGGCCAGGCTGTTTCTTAGGACCCCAGCAGACAGGCACTCCTGGTCTCCATCCCTGAACGCTCCAAGACACGTCTCAGGAGCAGAGGGACAGGAAGGTGGCCCTCAAGTCGGACTGCATACCCAGGCCACCCAAGGCTCTGAGTTGTTCCAAGGCTGGTCCCCATAGCAGAGTGGTGTGGACCCCCCAGCAGGCCACGGAGTCTGGGACCCAAAACAGTGTGCCAAGGTCCTGCCTGGCCCAAGAGCACCACACACGTCATGAAATCCAAAGTCCACAGAAATATTTATTCTGTCCCTACCTACAGAGGGAGGGGGCGGCACTCAGGATGGAAGCCCCACTGTCCTGGAAGGACAGGCCTGGGGTCTGGTCTGGCCTGGCCTGGCCTGCCTCTGGGATCAGAGTCCAGGAAGGCTAGGGATGAGTTCTGGAAGTTGCTGCCCTGAGGCAGCAGGGATATCCAGGCACACTGGGAGCTGGATGTGGGGTTTGACCCCTGGATTGGGTCTGGCTCTGTCCCCCTGGATGCCCAGCGAGGGGCAGTGCCAAGGCTAGGCTCCTGGGCTGAGGGAAAGGGAAAACTGTACAGGACAACGGGGTTAAATAAAAATTAAAAAAAATAACAATATAAAATAAAAGAGACCCCTGTCTCAAGGAGAGCAGGAGTCTTCGCCCTGTCATCCGAGTTCTGTACAAAAGAGCGGAGTAGCAGTGGCCCCACTGCCGGCTGTAGCCCAGGCCAGGCCAGGCCAGGCACTGAGTGGGACAGCGGTAGAGCTGGGCTCGGCTGCTTGGCCCGGCTCTGGGTCCTCGGGTCCTCCGTACCATGCTAGAGAGGCACATGGTCAGCTCGCGCATTTATTGTACAGTTTGAAAAGAGACCTGGGACTGAGGGCAGCCAGGGCTGAGGGCGGCCGGGGCTGCAGGAGAGGTGGTGGTGGGCTGGGTGGGGCATCATCGCTTGCTCCTGGAGTCTTCACGGATCTTCCAGGTGACAAGGTGCATGCAGGCACTGGCGTCCTCGCTGGAGCTGTGCCCGTCCACTGCAGGGGAGACTCAGGTCAGGTGCTTGACATGCCCCTGCTACCCATGTGACTGGCCCAGAGGGTGAAAACTCACCGTTGTCTTGGATGATCTGTCTGAGGTAGTCGGCCATGAGGTTCCGCAGGGAGCGTTTGTAGGGCAGGCCCAGGCGGTGTGGGAACAGCACCGACGTGTCCACCACGGTGCTGTGGATGACCTGCAGGTGGGTGGGCGGTAGTCAGGGCCAGGCCATCAATTAGGGCCAGGCTAGAGGGCTCTTCCTGTCCCCAGTGTGGTGACCACAGCTACCTTGAGGGCCAGCAAGTCGCTCTCTAGGCTGTGTCCAATGAGGATGGTATCAGAGCTGAACATGCTAAGCAGCACGGCCTGGACATCTCGCAGTGTGATGCTGGTGTCCACGAGGTCAGCCTCCGTCACCCCAGAGAACCTGCGGAGGGCCAGCATGAGGGGTCAGGCCAGTGGGGATGGGGTGAGGCCAGAGGGGGTGGGGTGAGGCCAGTGGGGGTGGGGTGAGGCCAGGTCCCACAGGGATGGGTGCGGACGCACCGGGTGTTGTAGTCCACCACCTCATTGTCTGGCTTGACGAATGTGTCGTACACAACCTGCATGTCTGTGTCCACCACTGTGACTCGGGTCAGCTCCAGGCCGTATGTGGTGTAGGACTGTGAATGATGGACTTAGATATGGCCAGGCACCACTGCAGAGCCCTGGGGACATGGGGTCCCACCAGGCAGGGACAGCAGGGCGGCCTCGGTGTAGGCTGGGACTCAGAGAATGTCCCCCCAAACAAGATGAGATCCCCCCCCCCAGCACACCTGGCCTGCCATGGGAAACGCAGCCACGTGGCCCCAGGAACCATCCTGTGCCACAGACTCTACCTCGCATGCCAGCTCGAGCTGCTCGGCTCCCTGGGCTCCTGGAGACCCCAACTCACCATCTCACAGTCAAGTGCGAAGACCCCCGCATGGGCGTTGTCTGGAATCTCCTTCTCAAAGGTTCGCACGAAGCCCTCCAGGTTTTCCTTGCGACCGTCCTGCACATGTTGCTGGGGGGCGGAGTGGTCAGCGGCAGAGCCGCACAGCCAGGCCTGCTGGGCTGGGCACCTCCACACCCACTCAGGACACATTTGGGGACCGGCCCTGTGGTGCTAAGTACCACACTGTGCGGCAAGCCTTAGCCCTGGGTAGACCAGGGACCAGGCACCCCTGGAGAGCTCAGGCTAGGCCATGGTGTCCACTGTGTCCCCAACCACTGAAGTGACAGGGTCCGAAGGTAAGAATGGGGAGGGCACACAAGGGGGCATGTAAGGCCAAGGGACTTACCTTGGCCACCTGACAGCCCGCAGTGCCGACAGCAGCCGAGCAGCACATGTACTGTGTCTCCCAGCCCCCAGCCACTGCAGAGAAATAGTGCACCCACTCAGCAGGGGGGCCTGGATTTAGGGACAGGAACTGGGCCACCACTAGTAGGGATGCAGGCTGGGAGGTGGATCACCACTAGTAGGGATGCAGGCTGGGAGGTGGATCACCACTAGTAGGGATGCAGGCTGGGAGGTGGATCACCACTAGTAGGGATGCAGGCTGGGAGGTGGATCACCACTAGTAGGGATGCAGGCTGGGAGGGTCCCCACCTACAAGGACACTGCAGTAATGTGACCTGGGGAAGGCAAGGTCTGGCAGAAACATCTAGATTACAAGGCTCTCCCAGGACAAGTGGGGGGGTGAACGGGGCTTTATTCCAGTCAAGGCTAACGGCCTGTGCCCTTTGCAGGGATGAGGCTCACTGTTGCGGCTGGGCAGTGCTGTGCCTTGGTGCAAGGCTCACCTCTATTCCGCCGGAGCCGCCCCCAGTGGTAGTAACACTCCTCATTGCGCACACAGCGGCCAGAGGAGGATACAAGGTACTCGGTGCCACAGCGACAGCAAATTCTGCAGGAGGCTGTGTTTGAAGATCATGAACAGAGACGGAGGACAGGTGAGCGGCAGGCCCCCCTTCCTCCCCCGGCAGCCCCTGGCCGTCCCCGGGCAATGTGAGTGCCTGACCCTGACCTGGGTCATAGCCCATAGCCCAGGTGGAAGGGAGGGGACTCACGGTCCTTGGGCTTCTTCTCCTCAGCTGTGAAGATGACAGCGCCCCCTGGGCGCTCAGGGTGGGGGAAAGGATAGCCGTTCTCTTTGAGCTGGTCCTGGGTGAGGAGGTACTCCCTGAGCCGGCTGTATAGGGCAGTGCCTGTGGGGGTGCCACCGAATGTCAGCTGCTATGACACAGCTGGGGGTGTGCAGGAGGGTGTCCTGGGCTGGGGAGCAGGCCCTCCCTGTGTGTGGTGCCCATCCAGCGGCTGTATGGGGGCACCCACTCACCTTTGAGATCTTCCACTCGGGGGCTGCTGGGGCGGCTTAGTGAGAAGCTGGTCTTGGCAGCCAACTTGCCTCCCAACACAACTTCATGGGACACAATCCTGCGGCCGCTGGTTTCTGCAGAGAAAGCAGGGGAGAGTCACCTCATCGTGATCCCCCGCCCACTCCATCTACTGCAGTTGGGGTCCTGGCCAGGGGAGGCATGGCTGTGTATGCTGCACGGAATTGAAGGCCTTAAGGACAGTCATCCCGGAACTGTCTGATCCTCAACAATACTCAGCACAGACAGGCATGGTCTGTTATCCAGGAAAGGTGTATCAGGCAGGGGGTGGCGAGGGTTGGCTAATTGAGCAAGTGACTAATGGGTTCCAAGGCTTTGAGCTGTCAGAGGCCCCTTCTGAGGGTGGGGAAGCTAATGGAGGTGGGGGGCTCCAGAGGCAGGCACGATCACTGGGGTGACCACTTAATGTGGCCTCTCCAGGTAATGAAGCATCTTAACCCACTCTTCTTCCTCCTCCCAGCTTAATGGGCAGAGCCTGGCCTCGCACTTTGAAGAGGCTGCATGATTCCATTAGCGGAGCCTGCTCCGCTGGGAGGCCCGTGAAGGCGGGAGGTAGATGGGAAAGGGGGGCCCCTCTTGGGGCACAGGGCATCAGAGGCAATAGGCTGCATGCAGGAAGATGGGGATGACCCCCAGTCCCACACTTGAGCAACCCCCAGGACTCACTGCTGAGGCTGGGCGCAGTGCTGGGAACCAGACCCCGGAGCTTCTTCAGAGTGTTCACAGCCACGTTCAAGTAGATGTTTTTGCTAGGGCTGCGGTCGTATGCCACTTTTTCCTCGTTCAGAGCCTGTGTGGGACACGGTGCTCAGTCCCAGGTTCAAATTGACCCCGACACCCAGAAGCGTGAGCTTTAAGGGCCCACTGACCTATGATGATTTAGGATGACAGAGGCCAGTTGGTGGAGCCAAAGTGAGCCTGGCATAGTCCTGTTCCTACAGTAGACACAGGCCAGGAAGAGCCTGCCACCCCCAAGAAACTGCAAATAGTAGGGTTGGCCTGAGATGCCCTGCTGAGAGGCAGGGGGACAAAAGGGGACCTCAGCTGCAACCAATGGCCACAGGACTCAGGGGTTCCCAACGTCACCCCACCAAGGGAACATGCATTTCAAGGCCCACCTTGTCAATGGCCTCCTGGTTGGATGAACAGAACTTGAGGCACTCCTCAATGAATAAATTGAGATAGCGCTGGCGGATCGCAGTGGGGACCTTGCCCCCAAACTCTTTTGGAATAATGGGTTTCTTTAGACTCTGGAGGAAAAAGAGCCAGTGGAAGATGAGCTATGCCCCACAAAGCCTCTGAGCAGGGTGGGAATGAGCAACCAAGAATGAGCCATGGGTGCTAGACTGAAGGGTTGAGTGGGGTGACAGCCTGGAATCCCAGTGAGGGGCTGGGGGCGTGGCTCAGGTAGAGTGACAGTCTAGAATCCCCAGTGAGGGGCTGGGGGCGTGGCTCAGGTAGAGTGACAGCCTAGAATTCCCAGTGAGGGGCTGGGGGCGTGGCTCAGGTAGAGTGACAGCCTAGAATTCCCAGTGAGGGGCTGGGGGCGTGGCTCAGGTAGAGTGACAGCCTAGAATTCCCAGTGAGGGGCTGGGGGCGTGGCTCAGGTAGAGTGACAGCCTAGAATTCCCAGTGAGGGGCTGGGGGCGTGGCTCAGGTAGAGTGACAGCCTAGAATTCCCAGTGAGGGGCTGGGGGCGTGGCTCAGGTAGAGTGACAGCCTAGAATTCCCAGTGAGGGGCTGGGGGCGTGGCTCAGGTAGAGTGACAGCCTAGAATTCCCAGTGAGGGGCTGGGGGCGTGGCTCAGGTAGAGTGACAGCCTAGAATTCCCAGTGAGGGGCTGGGGGCGTGGCTCAGGTAGAGTGACAGCCTAGAATTCCCAGTGAGGGGCTGGGGGCGTGGCTCAGGTAGAGTGACAGCCTAGAATTCCCAGTGAGGGGCTGGGGGCGTGGCTCAGGTAGAGTGACAGCCTAGAATTCCCAGTGAGGGGCTGGGGGCGTGGCTCAGGTAGAGTGACAGCCTAGGATCCCCAGTGAGGGGCTGGGGGTGTGGCTCAGGTAGAGTGACAGCCTAGAATCCCCAGTGAGGGGCTGGGGGCGTGGCTCAGACAGAGTGACAGCCTAGGATCCCCAGTGAGGGGCTGGGGGTGTGGCTCAGGTAGAGTGACAGCCTGGAAGAGAAAGCCATAGAGTCTGCACGGACAAGGTGTGCACAGGTACCTGGAGCGATGGGCTGTGGGCGATGCGCTTGGGGGTGACAGTGGTGCTGGTCTTGGACGCCATGCCTGACAGCGTGCGTGTCTTCAGCGGCTGGCTGCCAGGTTCAGGGCCATGGGGCGCCTGGCTGCTGCTGGCGGGAAGCACCCTCTTGGCACCTGTTGGGGCTGGTGGGGGAGAGGGGATGTGAGCACAGGAGGACAGCAGGCCCATGACGGAGCTGCGGAGCACTCGGAAGCTGCGGTCGTTGAGCGTGAGCAGGATGTGCATCTTGCAGCGCAGTGGGGGCGGGGGTACCGGGCTTGGGCTGTGAAGGACATGAGCCTCTAGAGGCTCTGGGGTAAATCCATGGAGGCAGGGAGGGCAGTGCGGGCAGCACAGCTGCAGAGGCCAGCTCAAGCGACGCCGCAGTCGGGGTGGTCTGGAGAATGGCAGGGTGTGGGAGGGGCCTCTGTCGCATGTTCCAGCCCCTGACACCGAGGCATGGACATCAGAGGTTCCTGGGTGCAGGACCAGAGGGCCTGGGATGGCCAGCTGCTCATTGTGACAGGCCACCTGCCTGTGGCCGTGATGAGGTCACAAACCACAGTCCCCGCCCTGAGGGTGGCCACACAGGGGTACGGGGTCTACCCAGCAGATCCCAGGGGTACCCAGGAGAAAGGAGCAGTGTCAAGGAGGGGACATCTGCCCCCAGTCAGTGCAGAGCCACTCTGCTGTCCAACCTGGAAGTGACCCCAAGGCCACATGTGTCAAGAGGGGAGCTCAGCAGGTGCCATCAGCCCCCAGGGAGGGGACCACATCTGTGCAGCCACCATACCACAGTGCGCGTGTGGAATGTGCGAGGAGAACTGGCTGGCCCATGGATGGGTAGGTTTTGTCCAGAGACCTTGCAGTGCGGGCAGAGCCGGCAGACCTCCACTCTTCCTAAGTGGATCCTGGCAGGAAAGGCCCTTGCCAGCTATGGCTACTAAGAGGTGGTCTGCTGGGGCAGCAGTGCTTTCCTTGGGACCCCTGTCCACTCTTGACCCTCACAGATGAGGTTCTATTTCAGGCAAGCCCAGGCCAAATCTGAGCTTGGGCCTCCAGGCCCAATTCACCAGAAGCAATGCCGTCCCTACGCTGGCCAGTCCCCACTGCCCCTTGACCTGTGTCTGAGAGAAGGCGAGGAGGCTGGCCAGGCCTTCTGGCTGTTCCTGTCCCCACTGCACAGACACAGTGAGGCCTGGCTGGGTACAAAAGGTCACCAACTTCAGGGAGGTGCAGTTTGGATTCTTGTGTTCTACCCCAGGAACCTTGTCCCTCAAACACCAGGGCAGGAACCAACTCGGGTTGAGGGCAGGACCTACCGGTGGCTAGGCGGGGGTTGGGTACGTGGGCAATCCTCCTCTTCTCACCAGGGGCCGAGATGTGTACGGAAGAGGGTTTCTCCAGTGGCCGGGGCGTGGCCTGCAGCAAGCTGGCTGAGTCCCGCTGTGCCTGCTGTGCCCGCCGGTAGCACACCTCCTGAGCCGTTGGGGGTCGGGCCGGGGGCACCGTAGGGGTCCTCCTCAGGACCTCTGCCTAGAAGCACAGACGTCCTGGGTCCCAGCTATGAGTCTGAGACATCCAAGGCAGGCCAGGCTGCCACACTAGCAGAGGGGCAGCCCCCAGGGTGGGGAGGACTACCGGGCTGCTCCCCAGCCTCCCCCATCCTCTGCAAGTCTGGGACTCCTGCTGCCCAGGGCACATGGTCCAGTGGTGGCCAGGGGCATATTCTCTACCCTCACGGCTACCCTGGGGCTGAAACCCTGCTGGGCCACTGGGTGGGGTGGGAACTCCTGGGTCACTTGCATATGAGTAATCCTGTGGTCTAACCCCATCACCCCTTGTTCCCTGCCCTAGGTCTCCACAAGAGCCTCCCTGACCTCTGGCTACAACTGAGACCACCCAGGCTCAGAGGCGCAGTGAGATGGGCGACCTGTTCAACTCACGCCACCTCCTCACAAACTGAGAGCACCCTGCTGTCTGTGCCCGGGCTGGGGACAGTGGGAGGACAAGACGTGGGTGGGTGGAGCGCTCCTGTCCCTGGACAGGCAGGCAGGCTGGATACAAGCTTGCCAAAGTGTGGTGGCACAGGGTGCGTGGGAGCTGGCTGGGGAGGCGGGACCCCGCTCCTCCCATCTGCACAACCTCCCAAACCGGGTCTTACCTCCCTGCCTGGCTTGCACAGGTGGGAGACCCTCCTCTTCTGGCCTGGGAACAAAGTAGTCAGGCCCGAGTGCTCCTTGTCTTCCTCCTTGGGGGGCTGAAACATACACATCTCACTGTGAGCAGCCCCCACTCTCCCCCTGGCGTCGTGTCACCCGAGACCGAGCAATGGTAAGCAGGTGAGCACCCTACCAGGATCACTACCCCGAGGCCCAGCCCAGAATCTGCCCTCCCAGGCCAGGGTGGCCATTCTGTGGGCATGACCCCCACGTGGGCATGGCCTGTCACTGCTGCTCCACACCCCACCCAGGACGGTGGTGTAGACAGATGTCAAGGCCCAGTTCAGCATTGCTCAGGGCGAGCTCCCTCTGGTGGCCAACGTGGAGACACAGAATGGTGGGGCATCCTGATGCACCAAGGCCACCCTGAGCCAGGCCAGCCAGGGAGAAAGGGAGAAGAGAAGGGGCCAGGAGCTGGGGACAGGAGGCGCGGCAGGAGGGCCCGGTACCCCGATGCCGGTCAGTCTGAATGAACGGTCAGTCGGATGCTGCCGTGGGGAGCCGGCTGGGTGGCGCAAAGCCAGTGTCCTCGCTCTGGGCGGGGTGCAGGGGGCAGCAGACGGCCACCGAGGGTTCCTGAATTTTGAATGGAGTTAAGAAGCCAGTGCTGAAGGGGTGCAGAGTCGGCTGGGAAATGGCTACAGGTCAGGGCGTCCCCTCGCAAGGCCCAGCGCTCACCTGCCGGGCCAGCCGGCCTTTGTCCTCCGTCTTCACGCTGTTGGCTTCGTGGAAGATGCGCAGGCACTCCTCCATGGGGTCCGCGTCAAACTCCACCTCCCTCTCCAGGGCCGAGTAATCTCCATCGTCCTCCGTATCACTGCTGGAAGAGGACTGGGGGGCTGGGGAGGGTGGAGCGGGGGACGTGGCCGTGAGCTGCCTGGGAACCTGCACTGCTGCGCTCAGGCCCAAGCTGGAGTCTGAGTCTGATTCCGAGTCAGAGCTGAGGCCAGGCAGGGTTGGGGGCCAGACACGGGGTGCCCCAGGGCCTGGCCTGGAGTCCTCCTCCTCGCTCTCATCTCCAAAGAGGTCAGCGTGGCTCAGGGCCCGCTTCTTCAGCTTTGGGGCGTCCTTGGCACCCTCGTCCAGGGACCGAGCCTTGCGCTCCACTAGCCTCCCCGACAGTGACTTCCCACCACCTTTCCTAGCCAGTGGCATGTGGGGGCTGGACCCAGAGTCCTGAGGACAGGGAACCCTGCTGGAGGAGCAGCCGGGCTCCCCCTTCCCTGAGCTGGCCACCACAGTGGCTGAAGATGGCTTTTTCTTGGTCCCCTCAGGTCGCTGGGCCTTGCCCTGGGCGCTGGTGGCCTGTGGGGCCCTCCTGTCCCCACAGCCCTTCTCCAAGGGTCCTGCTCGCTCCTTTGTCCTCTCTTTCTTGTGGGGGGTGCTCTTGTGGCTGAGGCCAGCTGCAGTCCCACTTTTCTTCCTCTTCTTCTTACTTTTGGTCTCCTTGGGGACCCCAGGATCCTGAGAGGCTCTGGATGGGGAGCCAGGCTTGACAGGGGACACGCAGCCGGGCCCCTTGGGGGGCTGGCTCAGGTCCTCCACATCGCACTGCACCGCCATCTCCTTGGTCCCCCGTGGACCACCCTCCTCGGGCTCTGGGATCTCCTTGGAGGGCATCTTCCTAGGGGTCCTGGTTTCAGGGCCTGCCCCGGCCTTGGGCACAGTGCTAGGGGTTTTGGGGACACTGGCGTCGGTCTTGGGGGGACTGGCCACCTCATCTTCTGAGTCTGAGAACCTAGCCTCACAGCCACCGAAGGGATCACAGGGCTTCTTGAGGGCTGGTGTGTAGGGCTCACTGCCCCGAGAGCCCCGGGGCCGCTTGGTGGCCCGCTCTTCCCTGGAGCTGGCCCTGCCCAGATGCCGAGCTGAGTAGTTGGACAGCGGGTCATATTCCAAGTCCGTGGATGGCTTCGAGTTGTCCACTACGTACTTGCTGCTGGGTGTGCAGCGGCCGTACCGGCGTGGCTGGCCCACAGCCTTGGGGACATACTCAAGGGCACCACCACCTCCTGCTCTTGCTGGACCCCTCTCTGAAGGGGCCAGTGAGTATTTACTGCCAGGCTCTGAGGGAGTGGCCAGTGGGGTGGGTTGGTAACTGGTGTCAGGGCTCAGCAGGCCATGGCTGGCTGGCGTGTGGCTAAACACCAGTGGAAAGGCATCGTCGTCGTCCTCCAGGCCTGTGGCGGGGCTGTGGGGTGCCAAGGCAGAGGCTCCGGCTCCATGCTCCCGTGTGGTCTCCAGCAGCTCCTGGTAGCGCCTCTGCTCCAGCTCCACCTCACTGCGCACTGCCTCGATTGCTTGGTTAACCAGCTCCAGTTCCAGCATGCCGTCTGCCTGGCCCAGCGTGCCATTCTCCCTCTGTGCAGGAGGCTGGGGCAGCTCAGGGTTGTATGGGTCATAGCCAAGTCCTGGGAGAGCACAGAGTACAGATAGCCAGTGAAGGCAGGAACCCGCCTTCCAGAGCCCACTGCAAAGCCTTTAATCCCAGCACTGAGGAGGCAGAAGCAGGTGGATCTCTGCTGAGATGGAGGCCAAGTTGGTCTCACATAATGAATTCCAGGCCAGCTGGGGCTGCACAGAGACGCTGCCTCAATACCTGCCCCAAATAACTAAAGAAGGGAAGGAGGAGAGAGGAAGGCCCGAGACTAGATGAAGCCAGCCTCGTCCCCAGAGCCTGTGGCTAGGTCCCCTCCAGTGGCAGAAGGGACCCCTGCAGGGCTCACACCGAGGGGGGATGGGGCTACAAGCCATGGAGGCGTCTGAACACTGGGACAGGCTATGATAGGCAAGAGTCCAGTGGTGTCCCGAGCCACAGGTAAGACAGCGTCCCACAGCTGCATTTAGCCGGCTGCCCTTTTGAGAAAGGGTCTCCCTGTCATCCCAACTCCCCTCGTACTCACTAAGTAAAACGGGCTGGCTTCAATCTCCCAGAGATCTATCTGCCTGCCTTTAGACGGAAGGCGTGCGCCACCATGCCTGGCTTGGAGGGACTGTTTTAAGTCACTCATTTTGTCCTAACTTATGCCACCCCACTGGAAGCTAATAACCTGAAAAGATTAGTTTTGTTGTTGTTTTTGAGACAGGGTCTCCCTGTAGCTCCAGCTGTTCTGGAACTCACTACGTAGACCAGGCTGGCCTAGAACTACAAAGATCTGTCTGTCTCTGCCTCTTGAGTGCTGGGATTATAGGCCTGTGCCACCATGTGGGCGAAAAGATTAGTTTTTACGTGTGAAAGAGTCATCACAGGCCAGGCGTGGTGGCGCAGGCCTTTAATCCTAGCACTTAGGAGGCAGAGGCAGGCGGATCTTTGTGAGTTCAAGGCCAGCCTGGTCTACAGAGTGAGTTCCAGGACAGCTGGGGCTACAGGGAGACCCTGTCTCGAAAAGACAAAAAAAAGTCATCACTAGGGCTAGAGAGCTGTCTGAGCAGCTGAGAGCACTTTTTGCTCTTGCAGAGGACCCAGTTTCAATTCCCAGCACCCACATGACAGCTAACAATATCCATAACCCAAGTTCCAGGGAAATTGGATGCCCTCTTCTGACCTCCACAGGCACTGCACAACACAGGTGCACTTACATCCATGCAAGCAATACACTCATGTACACAGGCAATATACTACAAAAATAAATAGAAGCAAACTGACGGTGAAGCAGGGGGGACCTGAGGGAGAGGAGGGGGGACCTGAGGGAGAGGAGGGCGGACCTGAGGGAGAGGAGGGGGGACCTGAGGGGAGAGGAGGGACCCTGAGGAAGAAGGGGGGGACCTGAGGGAGAGGAGGAGGGGACCTGAGGGAGAGGAGGAGGGGACCTGAAGGCGGGAGGAGTGAGGGGACACTGAAGGAGATGAGGAGGGGACCTGAGGGAGGAGGAGGAGGGGACCCTGAGGGTGAGAGGAGGAGAGACGGGACCTGAGGGAGAGGAGGGGGACCTGAGGGAGAAGGACCCAAGGGAGGGGGACCTGAGGGAGAAGGACCCAAGGGAGGGGGACCTGAGGGAGAGGAGGGGGGACCTGAGGGAGAGCAGGGGGGACCTGAGGGAGAGGAGGGGGACCTGAGGGAGAAGGGGGGACTGAGGGAAGGAGGGGGGAATCCTGAGGGAGAGGAGGGACCTGAAGGGAGAGGGGGGACCTGAGGGAGAGCAGGGGGGACCTGAGGGAGAGGAGGGACCTGAGGCAGAGGAGGGGACCTTGAGGGAGAGGAGGGAACCTGAGGGAGGGAGGGGACCTGAGGAGAGGAGGCGGGACCTGAGCGAGAGGGGGGGGACCTTGGGGGGGGGGGGGACCTGAGGGAGAGGAGGGCGGACCTGAGGGAGAGGAGGGCGGACCTGAGGGAGAGCAGGGCGGACCTGAGGGAGAGCAGGGCGGACCTGAGGGAGAGGAGGACCTAGGGAGAGGAGGGGGAACCTGAGGGAGAGAGGGGGGGACCTGAGGTGAGAGGAGGGGGACCTGAGGGAGAGGATCTGGACCTTGAGGGAGAGGAGGGGACCTGAGGAGGGGGAGGGGACCTGAGGAGAGGATGGGGGCACCTGAGGGAGAGGAGGGGGACCTGAGGGAGGAGGAGGGGCACCGAGGAGAGGAGGGGGCACCTGAGGGAGAGGAGGGGGCACCTGAGGGAGAGGAGGGGGACCTGAGGGGAGGAGGGGCGAGGGGGAGGCACCTGGAGGGAGCGGAGGGCGGACCTGAGGGAGAGGAGGGGGCACCTGAGGGAGAGGAGGGGGCTGGGGAGAAGCCGCTAAGTAGGAGGGGTGACCTGAGGGAGAGGCAAGGGAGTGGGGACCTGAGGGAGAGGACGGGGGGCCTGAGTGGAGAGAGGGGAGAGGGAGAGTGAGATGAACCCTGAGGTAGTAGGAGGAGGTGGACCTGAGGAGAGAGGAGGGAGGGGACCTGAGCGGAGAGAGGAGGGGGACCTGAGGGAGAGGAGGAGGGGGGACATAGAGAGAGAGGGGAGGGGGACCTGAGGGAGAGGAGGGCGGACCTGAGGGAGAGGAGGGGGGACCTGAGGGAGAGGAGGAGGGGGACCTGAGGGAGAGGAGGAGGGGGACCTGAGGGAGAGGAGGAGGGGGACCTGAGGGAGAGGAGGAGGGGGGGACCTGAGGGAGAGGAGGGGGGACCTGAGGGAGAGGAGGGCGGACCTGAGGGAGAGGAGGGCGGACCTGAGGGAGAGGAGGGCGGACCTGAGGGAGAGGAGGGGGGACCTGAGGGAGAGCAGGGGGGACCTGAGGGAGAGCAGGGCGGACCTGAGGGAGAGCAGGGGGGACCTGAGGGAGAGCAGGGGGACCTGGGGGAGAGGAGGGGGGACCTGGGGGAGAGGAGGGGGGACCGGAGGGAGAGGAGGGCGGACCGGAGGGAGAGGAGGGCGGACCTGAGGGAGAGCAGGGCGGACCTGAGGGAGAGCAGGGCGGACCTGAGGGAGAGCAGGGCGGACCTGAGGGAGAGCAGGGCGGACCTGAGGGAGAGCAGGGCGGACCTGAGGGAGAGCAGGGCGGACCTGAGGGAGAGCAGGGCGGACCTGAGGGAGAGCAGGGCGGACCTGAGGGAGAGGAGGGGGACCTGAGGGAGAGGAGGGGGACCTGAGGGAGAAGGGGGGGGGCACCTGAGGGAGAGGAGGGGGGCCCTGAGGGAAGAGTGAGGGGGACCTGAGGGAGAGGAGGGGGGGCACCTGAGGGAGAGGAGGGGCACCTTGAGGGAGAGGAGGGGGGGCACCTGAGGGGAGGGAGGGGGAGGCACCTTGAGGGAGAGGAGGGGGCAACCTGAGGAGGGAGGGGGCACCTGGAGGGAGAGGGAGGGGCAACTGAGGGGAGAGAGGGGCGGCACCTGAGGGAGAGGAGGGGGCACCTGAGGGAGAGGAGGGGGCCAACCTTAGGGGGGGGGGGCACCTGAGGGAGAGGAGGGGGCACCTGAGGGAGAGGAGGGGGCACCTGAGGGAGGGGGAGGGGACCTGAGGAGAGGAGGGGGGACCTGAGGGAGAAGGACCCAAGGGAGGGGGACCTGAGGGAGAAGGACCCGAGGGAGGGGGACCTGAGGGAGAGGAGGGCGGACCTGAGGGAGAGGAGGGCGGACCTGAGGGAGAGGAGGGCGGACCTGAGGGAGAGCAGGGGGGACAATTCTCGTCTTTTTTTTTTTTGGTCTTTTGGAGACGGTCTCCTGTGGCCCCAGCTGTCCTGGAACTCACTCTGTAGACCAGGCTGGCCTTGGACTCACAAAGATCCACCTGCCTCTGCCTCCCAAGTGCTGGGATTAAAGGCATGCACCACCACACCCGGGAGAATGCTCATCTTAATAGACAAAGTTCCCAGGGAGCTTTCCAACACCCCGAGGGGGGACAGGAAAGAGCTCAGGGTGAGCCCAGCAGCTAACACCAGGGTCCCTGTCTACTACGTGGCATTATCCAGGAATCAAAACAGGGACAGGTTCTAACTTCGGATTTCCTTAGCCAGTATCTCACTATGCAGCCCAGGCTGGCCTCTCACTCACTAGTGGCTGAGGATGACCTTGAACTTTTGACCCTCCTGTCGCTACCTCCTCAGTGCTGGTTTAACTGTGTGGGAGATGCCAAGCTGGCTGAGTTTGGGCTCTTTGGAAGCAGCTTTGTAACAATAAAGCAGCTATTGGGAGCCAGGCGTGATGGTGAAGGCCTTTCTTTAATCCCAGCACTGGGGAGGCTGAGGCAGGTGAATCTCTAAATTTGACGCCAGCCGGGGTTACATAATGAGACCCTGTCTCAAAAAACAAAACAAAGGCCAGGTGTGCTTGCACACTCCTTTAATCCTAGCACAAGGACTCTGAGTTCAAGGCCAGCCTGTGAAATTTAGCAAGGTGCTGTCTCAAAATGGAAAGATAGCAGGCTGGGAGTATGGCTCCGTGCCAGGACACTGGGCTACTTCTCCAGGTCCTGGAGAGGATGATGAGAGATGGTGGAGAAGAAAAAACTAAAGCATTCAGCCAGGGCTAAAAAGAACACTGAGCAGGGCCAGCAGGAAGCCTGCAAGCAGCAAGCATGGCCATGTGTGAGCCCAGACAGGGTGGTGGAAGAGGAAGACATCAGATTAACCCTCGGACAGCCCATCTGGCTTTGGAGAATTTTTTTTACATTTATGGGGGTGTATGATGGTCAGGGGACAGTCTGTAGGAGTCTGCTCTCTCCTACCGTGGATGGGGGTATATGATGGTCTCAGGACAATCTGTAGGAGTCTGCTCTCCCCTACCGTGGATGGGGGTGTATGATGGTCAGGGGACAGTCTGTAGGAGTCTGCTCTCCCCTACCGTGGGTTCTGGATAGTAAACTTGGGTTTTCAGGATTTATTAAAAGTCCCTGAGCTGACCCTTTTGTTTCTTTTTGGAGACAGGGCTCACTCTGCAGCTCAGGGCTCACTCTGCAGCTCAGGGCTCAGTCTGCAGCTCAGGGCTCACTCTGCAGCTCAGGGCTCACTCTGCAGCTCAGGGCTCACTCTGCAGCTCAGGGCTCACTCTAGCTCAGGGCTCACTCTGCAGCTCAGGGCTCACTCTGCAGCTCAGGGGCTCCCGGTACCACTGTCCGTGGCCCCCTCCTCACCATCCAAGACAGGGTGGGTGGGGACCTTGTCAAGGTTCAAAAGCCTATCCAGGAGTTCCAGGCACACAGGGGGCAGATGGAGGAGAGGAACCTGACACAGGTAGTACAGGTAGTATGTTAACCTCACAGACTAGAGGAACCTGACACAGGTAGTATGTTAACCTCACAGAGCAGAATCACCTTGGGAACTGGCCTCTGGACCTGCCTGTCAGGTAACTTCTAGGGGAAGACCCACACTGAGAGTGGGCAAGACCACCTTATGAGCTGGCGACCCAACTGAATAAAAAAATAAAGGGAGGGACTGGAGAGTTGGCTCAGTGTTAAGAGCACTGGCTGCTGTTGCAGACCTGAGTTTGGCTCCCAGTACCCACATGCTGGGTACCAACATCCATAACTCCAGTTCCAGGGACTCCAACACCCTCTCTGGTCTCCATGGGTGCACTTACATGTATGCAGCAAGACAAACACAAATAAATCTTAAAAAGAAAGGAAAAAGCTGACTGTGGTGGCTCTCACCTTTAATCTCAGCACTGGGGACGCAGACACAGGCTGATCTCTGTGAGATCAGGCTAGCCTGGGCAGCACAGTGAGAAACTGTCTCAATACAAAGAGAAAGGGTGGAGGCTAGAGAGATGGCTCAGAGTTAAAGAGCACTGGCTGCTCTTGCAGAAGACCTGGGGTCTGTTCCCAGCACCCACATGGCAGCTAATAACATCTGTAGCTCTAGTTCCAGGGGATACAACGTCCTTCCCAACTTTCACGGACACTGAGCGACACCTTTAAGACCCGAGCATTCCTCTCTGTTCCCAGCAGCTTCTGCCACCAAGCTTCCCCCCCAAACTGTAGACAGAATAAGCTCTTCACAAGATAATCAATGCATGCCAACCCAGGTGTGGTCTCGCACACCTGCCACGCAGGGCTGGGGAGGCTGAGCAAGCCATCAGGAGCCTGAGCTGCACAGTCAGACCGCATCTCAAACGAAGCCTGAATAGAACAAAAACTTATGAAGCAATAAAAAGCCAGCGAGGAGGAGGACGCGGGCAGGCCTCTGACTGCTGGGTTAATGTGCTGGGGACCGACAGTACTCTTGGGGGGGCCTGAGTGAGAGAGGGCGAACTGAGGCTCCCCTCTGGGAGTTCCTGCCATCTGCAAGAGGGTCCCTGGAGTCCCCAGGTGTGCAGGATCCACACACCACCCATCCCTCAGCTTCTTGCCCCCACCTAGCCCTCTGAAAGCCTGGGCATCTGGCTGGACCAGAGCCTGGGGCGCAAGCCATAGCAGGAAGTGCAGTGCCACTGATTGCTCCTGGAAGAGCCACGGGAGAGCGGGAGATGCGGGGACCCACAGCATGGCCTTGTGGGTAAGCCTGCCCACGTGTCCATCTAGTCTCTACCAGGCCACCCCACAGATGGGGGGCAGGGTCTCACAGGGCATCTGGACCTCTGCCCTGTCAACAGGGAGATCCTGGCAAGGACTTGTGGCTTCTGTTCAAGGCCACAAGATTAAGAAGGCCAAGAGATGGCTCTGGGGCTCTGATAACAGTCCCAGCCCAGCTGGCGAAGGGTCACCCCCAAAAGCCACAGAAAAGAGCAGGAGGAAGTATATGGGAGGGGCTGGGCTTCACCAGGAACAGCTTCTGACTGGCAGGCCACCCCTGACAGCCAGCCCCATTCGGAGAAAGGGGATCCATCCTTCCAGGTTGGAAGGTGGCCCTGGGACAGTCCCTCCTATCTCACACAGGGGTCCACAGTCCCCTGAGCTCAGCCTTTCGGACAGATGAGTTCACACAGCTAGATCCAGAGGTACCCAGATGACCAACACAGCCAGATTCCCCCTCCAGCAGAAGGTGACTAGGAAGGGCCGTGGGGCACCTGCACACATCCCTCCCCAAGCCCACCTATAAGGAATCAGCCCAGGACCCTTGTGCCTAGAACACCCGCCCCCACAGCAGAGCAACCCTGGACTCTGAAAGGCCAGCCACACGGGGTAACGCAGCTCCGTGGCAGGATCAAGGACAGTCCCCACAGGCCTTGGCTGTCAGCTGGGTCCTGAGGCAAGGACAGGCTTGGACCCACAATGGCCATGCAGACATCTCACTGAAAGTCTGACCTCTCCCTTCCTGGGTGCTCGGGCTGGGAAAGGTTTGCATGGGCACTAGGCCACATCTAGTAGCACCAACATGCTGATGCTGTCCCTGGGCATCTGGCAGCGCCCCCCCCCCAGCATCCATACTGGGCATCAAGGACTCTCACAATCCAATAAAACCAATTATGGGGGCTGGAGAGATGGCTCAGCGGTTAAGAGCACCGACTGCTCTTGGAGAGGACCCGGGTTCGATTCCCAGCTCCCACATGGCGGCTAAGAACCGTCTTTAACTCCAGTTCCAGAGGAATTCGTCGCCCTCTTCCAACCTCTGCGGCATTGCAAGACATGGGTACACAAACCTACATGCAGACAGTACACTCATACACATAAAAAATAATTATATAAACCCAATGATTTTAAAAACAATTAATGCCGGGCGTGGTGGGGCACGCCTTTAATCCTAGCACTCAGGAGGCAGAGGCAGGCGGATCTTTGTGAGTTCAAGGCCAGCCTGGTCTACAGAGCGAGTTCCAGGACAGCTGGGGCTACAGGGAGACCCTGTCTCGAAAAGACTAAAAAAAAAAAAATAATAATAATCCTACCACTTGGGAGGCAGAGGCAGGCGGATCTCTGTGAGTTCAAGGCCAGCCTGGTCTACAGAGCCAGCTCCAGGACAGCTGGGGCTACAGGGAGACCCTGTCCCCCCCCCCCAAAAAAAAAGTCAATTATAAAAAGCAAGGCTCCTACTCCCTGGCCTGGTGCCTTGCAGTGTAGACTTCTGGGTCCCCTCTGTCCTGTCCTAGCTTGGCACCAGTAGGGGCCAGCACAGGGCCTTTGGGTGCTCAAAGGGAAGCTGGGGGACCCTCTAGTCACCTCCCAGGTTTGGGACCTGCTTGGCTGGCTACCTTCCCATAGCTCAGCGGACAGACCTAGAAGGAAAGCCTGGGCTCAACTGTGACTAATATGCTAATGCTGAAGAACCTTGGCCTCCATGATGAGAGACGTCGGAGAGAGCGGCTCCTGCAGGGCTCCTGGCTGCTAACAGGAAGCCAGCCGGGCCCAGCTGCCAAGACCTCCCCAGAGTAGCCCACCCCTGGACCTGGCAGGAAGCTCCTTCCCCTGCACCCCCCATTCCCATCCCCGCTACCAGGAAAACTCCTATTGATCCTACAAAGCTTGAGCCCACAGACCCTTAGCTCCCAGCTGCTTTCTCCTAGAACCCAGACCAAACAGGTGCCACCCACGCACCTGTCACTGCTCCCATGAGGTCGTCTGGGGGTACAGTGGGTCTAGAATGGCCAGAGAGACTTTCAGGAAGCCCAGGGTCACATGCTTAGGCCACTGCTACCCAGGGCCTCCAGCAAAGTAGAGTAGGGTGGGGCGGAGCTCCCACAGAGCAACTCCCATCATCCCCCCCACTCCCATAGTCATAGATGGAACCCTCAGAGGTGGGTGTTTTGAGAGAATTCTGGGTTCTGTAGGACCCTAAAATGACTGGTGTATGCTCCCACTTCCTGTAGCACTCAAGACCCAACTGGAACACAAAGGCAGCCAGCCCCCCATGGCAAAGGCAACACCTCCTCAGATGTGGCCAGAACACCCACATACTCTGCATGCCCCTTAAAGCACCAGGAAGGAGGCTAGGGGACCCTGAGGGTGGGACAGAGTCGCACAGGTAGAATCCACTGTGGCTGTGCCTCAGGGTCCTCTCCCCACTGCGAGCTGCCTAGCAGTGCCTGCAACCACTGGCAGTCCCCAGAGCAGGGTGCTGCCAGGCTAGGGGAGGGGGACTCGGGCACCATGTGGGTCCCCTGAGCTCTCTGAGTTCCTCCTGACAACATGGCTATCCCTGTGGGTCCAGCAGCTCCCCATGAGTGTCCAGGCCAAGCTGGGGCAGGGCTCTGCAGGGCTCTGCCTGCTCCTATGAGCCACACTCCAAGCCTAGATGCTGCTAGGTGCCGAGCTGTCCTCAGTACCCACCTACTCCGCACCAGGAGCTGTGCTCAGGACAGCCACACAGGTCCCGAGATAGGGCCCAGGGGACAGGCCTGTTCTGGCTAACCCCTCCGCCCATAGACCTCAAACAGTACCATGGTGGACAGGCCACGAAACCAGGTTAGGAGGCCAACTGAGGGACAGCCAGTAAAAACAGCAGCAGCTCACTGAATCAGCGAGTGACCACGGAAAAGAGGAACTGTGCTAGCTGCAGACGTGAACACATGCAGAACTGTGGCCAGCTGCAGACGTGAACACATGCAGAACTATGGCCAGATGCAGACGTGAACACATGCAGAACTGTGGCCATCTGCAGACGTGAACACATACAGAACTGTGGCCAGCTGCAGACGTGAACACATGCAGAACTGTGGCCAGCTGCAGACGTGAACACATGCAGAACTGTGGCCAGCTGCAGACGTGAACACATGCAGAACTGTGCTAGCTGCAGACGTGAACACATGCAGAACTGTGGCTAGCTGCAGACGTGAACACATGCAGAACTGTGGCTAGCTGCAAACGTGAACACATGCAGAACTGTGCTAGCTGCAGACGTGAACACATGCAGAACTGTGGCTAGCTGCAGACGTGAACACATGCAGAACTGTGCTAGCTGCAGACGTGAAAACATGCAGAACTGTGGCTAGCTGCAGACGTGAACACATGCAGAACTGTGCTAGCTGCAGACGCGAACACATGCAGAACTGTGGCCAGCTGCAGACGTGAACACATGCAGAACTGTGGCCAGCTGCAGACGTGAACACATGCAGAACTGTGGCTAGCTGCAGACACGAACACATGCAGAACTGTGGCTAGCTGCAGACATGAACACATGCAGAACTGTGGCTAGCTGCAGACATGAACACATGCAGAATTGTGGCTAGCTGCAGACGTGAAGTCATGCAGAATGGCAGCCTGGGGGCTCTGCTAAGCCCTCCAGGGGACCTGCCAGCTGAGGGCAGGAGAGAATGGCGTGGACACAGGTATCTGCCCACCTTTCCCAGTGGCAACGACAGGATGATGGTCCAGCCACTGGCCTTGAACTTCACCAGCTGGATGTTCCCCGGAGCGCTCAGTGGGGGTGAGAGGGCGGGCGCACTACAGTCTCCAGGCAGGGCAGGCCCAGGGGCATTGCACCTCACCCTGCCCTCTGATGCAGATGAGGTGACCCCTCCATGTCCATGGTGTCCAGTGTCCCACCCCTGCCAGATTCTATGACCTGCAGCTCCCCCTGCTGGCATATTGTGGAGAAGTGTCTGGCCCAAGGGGAGAGTACAAGGAGGCAGGCTGGCTGCTCACAGACGAAGAAAGTCACCATAGAGACTCCATGTCCCTGTGCACACCAGAGTCTCCAGGTTCTCTGTGTCCCCGGGCTACCGTCCAGCCTAGCCTGAGCTGGGCACAGGGCAGCGAGAGGGTGTAGAGAGCAGGGTGGGGAGGCCAGCAGGTCCCCTGGACCTCACTTGTGTGAATGGTGGGACCCAGGCTGGGATCCCTAACAGAGCCTGCACTCAGAAGGGACCTAGCCTCAGCCACGGATGTGGTTTCCGAATGGGGGGGCTGACTGGGTCCCACAACTTGGCTGCTTGTACTCATCCCTCTCCTCCTCATCTTTGACCAAACCCTGGACCTCCCCATGGCACCCATGCTGTCCACAGTCCCGCATAGGACAGCCTGGGACAGTCCTGCTACCTGTCTGTGTACCCCTAGACTGGGACCTAACAGAGAACCACCAGTCCCTACTCTTGTCACCCACGGCCTCACAATGTGGGGGCCTCTCAGCTGGCAGCAACTCTCAGCCCTGATACCCCAGCCCTCATTCCTACACCTCTCATACTGCCTCCTTGATGGGGACAGCAGCAAGATCAGGATAAGCAGGGCACTGGACTCTGTGACGGTCCCCAAGCAGATCCCTCCACAAATCCTGCAAACAACTGCAGGGTCACAAGAGGAGCCCTGAGAGAACCCAACACCCAGCCCTGCCTTTCAAGGTGCCAACTACCCTCTGAGCCAGGATTTCTGGGCACTTGCCCCTCAGGTCAGAGATGGACAACGCCATCTCCAAGACAAACCTTAACCATCAGCCTCTGTCCCCATTGAGCAGCCTATAGTTCCAATTGACACTGCTTCCTCCCTAGGCCTGTTTCCTCCACAGGGTCACCATGCCTAACATCTGAGTACACGCCTAGTCAGGAAGCCTACTCAGAAGGGCTCCGGGCTGGCATGTCCCAGGGCACCTTCAGTTCTGAAGCTGATCAGGCCCCCAGAAAAAAAAACCCTTGCTGCCTCCTACACAAGGGATTGGGCAAAAGAGCTGTGGTGGGGCCACTGCACAGAGTCCAGGGCAGCCACACTATGCTACTTGGGCCTTGTCTAAACCAGGGCAGAAGAGGCTCAGGGCACAGCAGAGCACCTGGCCCTCCTCACAGGCTACACGGGACCACTGAGGAGACAGAGTGGTAGAGAGGCCCCAGAGCAGGCCATCAGGGCCAGGTTTCTCCCTAGGTTCATTCCCATAGGATAAAATATACTAAAGCAATTTTTTGGTCTTTTGAGACAAGGTCTCACTATATAGACCAAGCTGGCCTTAAACTCAAGATCTGCCTGTCTGTCATTCCAGCAGAATTAAGAGTTCAAGGCTAGCCTTGAAAAATTTGAAGCCAGCCGGGTGTGGTGGCGCACGCCTTTAATCCTAGCACTTGGGAGGCAGAGGCAGAGGCAGGCGGATCTTTGTGAGTTCAAGGCCAGCCTGGTCTACAGAGTGAGTTCCAGGACAGCTGGGGCTGCAGGGAGACCCTGTCTTGAAAAGACCAAAGAAAGAAAAAAAAAGAAAAACTTGAAGCCAGCCTGGGCTATGGGGTCTGTCTCCAAAACATTATTTTAAAAAGAAAAAAAATCAAAACCCCCTAGGAGATACTCAGAGAAACAGGTCAGTCAAGACACCTATGAGGCTGGAGAGCAGACTCAGCAGCTGCTCCTGCAGAGAACCCAGGCGGGGTTCCCAGCACCCACAACTCTGGTTCCTAAAGGTCTGATGCCCTCTTCTGCCCCCACCCCACCCCTCTGCATTGCACACAGGTGCACTTACATGATGCAGGCATACGCTCATACACTAAAGAGCTCTAAACAGGTCCTGGCAGAGTCTGTTATTTGGTTGTAACAGAGTCTCACTGTGTAGACCCAACTGGCCTTAAACCTACAGAGACTGGCCTGCTTCTGCCTCCCAAGAGCTGGGATTAAAGACGTACAACACTCCACAATGCAACTTCTCTCTTTTTAAAAATTTATCTTTATTTTATGTGACTGAGTGTTTTGCCTGCCTGCCCACATATAAGTGTACCCATGTGGTGCAATGCCTGTGGAGGCCAGAAGAGGGCGTCAGATCCCTTGGAACTGCCTCTCCAGCCTAGCAATGTGTCTTTTAATCCAATGTAAACTAGATTAAAAATCTCAAGAGTTGCTAGGCATGGTGACTATACCTGTCATCTGTAATGGGGTGAAGCATGAAGATTCCAAGTCCCAAACTAGCCTGGGCTACACAGTGGGGCCCTCAGTCAAAAACAGGATAAATGGTCGGGCGTGGTGGCGCACACCTTTAATCCTAGCACTTGGGAGGCAGAGGCAGGCGGATCTTTGTGAGTTCAAGCCCAGCCTGGTCTACAGAGTGAGTTCCAGGACAGCTGGGGTTCCAGGGAGACCCTGTCTCGAAAAAAAGACCAATAAAAAACAAAATAAAACAAAACAGGATAAATGGAGGACTCTCAGAGAGGTGGCTCCAATGCAACAGCACTGCCTGCTCTTGCATTGGAGCCAGGTTCAGTTCCCAGCACCCACATGGAGCTTAACAACAATCCTTAACTCCTGTCCCAGGGGATCTGACGCTCTCTTCTGACCTCCTAGGGCACTCCACACATGTGGTTGTGCACGCAGTAACTACACTGACACAAAAATAATTTTTAAAAATGATTAAATAAAAATAAAAACAAGACAAAACAAACGAAACCCCTCACCGCTGCTACAAAAAACCCTCCCACCAAGGGTCACATCACCTCGACCACTGAGAAATGCTTCCTAACTGAAACTCTATAGTCCCAGCCAAACGGGCTTGCAGCTTGACACACAGTAGGTACCCTTAAGACCTTGTGCATGCAACTACTGTTAACAGCGGGGGCAGTGCCCGGAGGAAAGTGTCGCGATTATAAAGTGTGCCACAAATCCCCTGGGGCGGGATGCACGATGACGAGGGGGAATGACACTCAGTCCCGAACAAAGCGGACGCGAAGGAAGACAAGAGTCAGAGTCGTGCAGGCTGCACGAAGTCCAACGCAGCCTGCACCGTGTCTCCCTCCGTAGTGTTCCGGTTTATGCTTCGCACTGGGATCAGAGAGGCCTAGACGGTTGCGATGGCGGCGAGGGAAGGGACTGTGCACTGTGAAGGGGTTGTGCGCGGGGAAACGGTGCTTCATGGACCGTCGAGCCTGGCTAGGGAACCGGGTGCGGTCGTGCCGGCTTTACCTGCTGCGGGCGCCGCCGCGCCGCCGCCGCCGCTGCCGGACGCGCCCGGGCCCCGAGCTCCGCGGTGCCGGAAGTGGCAGTAGGGCCGCCGGCAAGGCCCCCCAGGGGATCCCGCCCAGTACGGGCAATCGATGGCGCGGAAGAAACCGGTGGAACGTAGCATGATCCGTCCCGCAGCGGGGCCCCGGCCCGGAGCCACCCGGGACCCCGGGACCCCTCCTCACACACGCCGCCGAGGACGCCGCCCGCACAGCTCGGACCCTACCGCCGCCGCCATCTTGCTCCGAGGCCCCCCTGAGGCCCCCGGGACGCTGCCGCTAGGGACGCCGGGAAGGCCTGCCCAAGGCGCGCCTGATCAGAAATATCTGCAATTGAGGGAATGTGGAGAACGAAAGACCCGAACTCTAGGCATGGGGAGCTCGATAGAAAGCGAGCTTCTCTTCTCGTGGTGTCTAGGAAGCTTTCCGTGGCGGATTTTCGCAGGTACAACCTCGCCACCTTGAGCCTCAAACTCCTGAGGAGCCTGGGCTGTCCACGGCACGCCTGAGTGAAAAGGCCACTTGGGTCCTGGCTTTTCTCATTGGGCCCCGGTAATGCTCATTTGCATGTTATTTGCCATTTAGCTACGTACCTTTTTAGAGAGCTTTCCCGGCTGGACAGGGAGCGTATTACAGGCGGGTGTTACTGGGGTTCCTACTCACTTGTGTCAAAATTGACACCCCAAAATGTACCTAAGCCAAGCGAACCAAGCCAGCCACACCAGGCATTGTTGGTGCACGCCTTTAATCCCAGCACTGGAGAGGCAGGAGCAGGAGGATCTCTGTTGAGTTCAAGGCCACCCTGGTCTACAGGCCAGCTGGGGCTACAGGGAGAGCCTGTCTCAAAAAGCAAAACCTAAAAATAAAGAATATTAAAAAACCCAGAAAATATATTTTATGTTCATGTGCTTTAACAATGATAAATAATGAGCTGGGCGTGGTGGCACACGCCTTTAATCCTAGCACTTGGGAGGCAGAGGCAGGCGGATCTTTGTAAATTCAAGGCCAGCCTGGTCTACAGAGTGAGTTCCAGGACAGCTGGGCTAACAGGGAGACGCCTGTCTCAAAAAGAAAAAAAAAAAAAATTATTAGAAAGCCGGCATAGTGGCACACTCTAATCAGCAGCTAGAGGCAGGCAGGCAGGCAGGCAGGCAGATCTGAGTTCCAGGCCATCCAGGATTATACAGTAAGACCCAGTCTCTAATAACAACAACACCAAAAAAGTAAAGATGGGCTTGGTGGTGGCCTGTCACCCCAGCACTCAAGAGCACTTAGGGACCTAAACAAGAGACGTAGAACACGCTTCCACACAGACTCATGAACTTGGGTGTTCACAGCAGCACTTTAGCACAGTGGTTGCATGACGAACACACAGCAGATGCCTTCTACACCCTGGAGTGCTACCCAGTCCTCCACACGAGCGCTGCTAGGAGAAAAGCCACAGCTTGGAGGGTCCTCAAGGAGATCGTTATCAGTGACACAAACCACACAAAAACAGCGTCACAGTGTGGGACTCCATGACAAGAAATCCAGAGCAGGTGGATCCAGACCCACGAACTGGATTCATGGAGGCTGGGAAGGGGATGAGACAAAAGGTTCATGGTGAAAGGGCTTATTTTTGGCGAGATGGAATGTTCTGTAAGTGGACTCATATTGTTACCATGGTATATGAAATTCATCTCAATGAAAACAAAACCTTGGATTAGAACAAAGCAGAGGATAGGGTAAGGTGTCTCTACTGGTGCCTGCTTGGAATTTCTCAATTAGGGGCTGGGGGCGTGGCTTAGGTGAAGATGAAAGTAGAGATCCAGTGAGGGGCTGGGGGATGGCTCAGGGTAGAACAACAGCCTAGAATCCCTCATTGATGACCGGCTCAAGGTTAGAGCCCGCCTAGTATGCACAAGGCCAGCATCATGAAAATAAAACTTGAAATGTGGGCGTGGCACGCCTTTAATCCTAGCACTGGGAAGTAGAGGCAGGCGGATCTCTGTGAATTCAGAGCCAGCCTAGTCTACACAGTGAGTTCAGGACAGCTGGAGCTACAGGGACCTTTCTCAAAAAAAGAAAAGAAAAAGAAAAGAGGGATGGGGTTCTGGATTAATGACTGTGCTTGTGGGCTGTGCATTGATCGGGGGCCTCATGCTTGCTGGTCTCGCATGCCAGTGAGCTACACAGTCCAAGACTGAGAGATTTTGAATTGCGCAGTAGACCAACTGGGAATATGGTAACAGGCACCTGAGGGGGCTCACAGGTCATCTGGGGTTGGGGTTGAAGGTGGCCAGGCTGGCGCTGGAAGGGACATTGTTGGCTGTGTGTATATAGGATGGGGGACGTAGGCAGCCAAGGGGTAACTGGGATCGGTATGCAGTAAATGCAGAAGCTGTAGAGGGGTGCTCCAGGGAGGCTGTCCTGGAATGACTAGGAGTCTTGGGTCCTGCGGGTCCGAAGGCCAGGAGACCCTGGGGAGATGGTGCCCAAGTCTTACACTGGTGCGCAGTGCTGGGACTGGCCACCAGGTGGCGGGCCAACCCCTCCCTGGGCCCAGCAGGTGCAAGGGGGAGGCTCGGCCCCGCCCCCACACCCGCCCCAATTCCCAGAGCTCTACAGACCCCAGGGGTGTGGTGTCTTTTTCTCAAACAAGGCTTCAAAGCTCTCGGGGATTCTGAAAGCTTTCAGAGTGCCAGCTCCCGCAGCACCACGGTGCGCCCCCCTCTTTACTCGCCCCTTCCCAATTAAACGGTATACAGTAGGAATTCCATTTGTGCGTGGACCACGCAGGGACGACGTGCTGGGGGTGGTCCCGAGGCATATTCTTGCGGTAGTTTGTAATCTTCCCCCACCGAGTGCAGTCCCGGGGGTGCGTCCCCACCCCCACCGCCCCTGCAGGCTCCGGAAGGGGGCGGGCAGCCGACGCCCCCGGGCGCAGTCACTGAGCTCTGGTTGCTGGGTAACAGGGTACAGGGCGGCAGGTGGGGGGGGTGCGCAGCTGCTGCCAGGCGTGGGTGATACTATTCTGTATGGTTGCTACAGAAAGCAGCCCCCTCTCCAGGCCTCAGGGGTCTGGCCAAGAACCTTCGATACTTAACCAACTGCCTCAGTTTCCCCAAGGGCTTAGTTGATGTACTGATGCAGGCATGGGCGACAGGAAGGGGGGGATGCTGGTGGGGTCTCTAAGCTTCCCTTGTGAATCAATCACACAGACACTGGGGCAGGGTTTAAAAAAGGGCTTCTTTAATTAAATACAAGGGTTTTGAGGCGCGGTGGGGTGGGGGAGAGGGAACCCCACACGAAGCACAAATCCCACAGGGCTCCCCCCTCTGCGAATGCTGCCAACCCCTGGATGGCTGCAACGGGGTCCCAGTGACCACCAGACCATGAAGGGGTAGGGTTCTGGTCGCTCAGCAAGTCTCCTCCCAGAGTCCTGAGACCCACAGACCTTATCCCCCATTAGCAGAGGGGGCAAGTGACCAGGAATGCCCAAAGCACACGAAGAAAATGGGGCCCCAGCCCCCACCCACCCCATAGACTAAGGCACCCCACTTTTGTGGTCTAAAAAGAGGGGACAGATGGATTACCCTTGGGAGGGAGGCACCTCTGAGCCCAGCTCCAAAAGGCCACCCCTCCCACCATGGCTGGTGCCCCGCTCAGGTAAAGGTGGCATTATTCAAAGCCTACCCCCTCCGATCAGGTTACAGAAGGTTCTGGAACAAATGGAAGTGCCAGAAATCTCCTGTACTCAACATGTGGGGGCCTCCAGCTTCCTCTTGGATCCCACTCCAGGGTTGGGGGCCTTCAGTTCTTTTGTCCAAAAAAACCATTGCAAAAAAGATGCTGAAAAGGACCTGTGGGTGACTCTCCTGAGAGACAAATCCCCATCCACCCCCAGATGAGAGAACCCCCTACACACACCACACCTGAGGATGACGGGCCACCCAAGAGGGCCCCCCTATTACAAGGAACTGGTGCCTGAAAAAATAATTCTATCCGGTCCAAAAAACGAGCGAGCTATCCCAGGAGCCAGGCCTCCTGTTCCAGTCCTGGGGTTCCAGGCTACCCTCTTCCAGGCACCCAAGTGGCACCAGGACACGGGGCCAGCGGAACCCTGAACCCCTGGCCCAATGGCCACAAGGGTCCTTTAGAAGATTGTCTGAGACAGAATGCCGCAAAGGCCAAACTCGGAGACCCCTTACCCCAGTGGGGACCCCAGATACCAGGCACCCACCGTCTCTCACACAGGTGCTCAGCCAGCTAGTGGGGAGCCTGGCTCCACTGCCAGCACTGAGGAGGACAATAAATAATTTGTTCCCTATCTGCCCACCACTCTGCCCCAAAGTGAGCCGGGCAGACCTCCAAGATCTCCCCAATTCCCTGCCCCCCCAACCCCAAGGTCTCCTTTCAAAGGGCAGCACCTTATTTTCCCCAGGAATGGGGTTGCTGGGCACCCCTCTAGAGGGCAGACTCTGTGGACACCTGAGATTTGAGTACCCAATGACGGGGGTCAGCCAGGCTGCACCCCCCCAGTTCCCTGAACTTCTACCAATGGCTTTCGGTGGGGTGAGGACAGGCAGGGGGCTCCAGGGAACCCCGGTTTACCTATGGCTCTGTGTGTCCCAACCTGGAGGAGCAACTGGGTGGGGCAGGGGAATGCTAAAGATTAAGGGGTGGGGGGAATGAGGGAATCCCGCCTGGCTGGCTCCAATATCCAGTGCCACCGGGGAGGGAAGGCAGAAGGTGGTAGAGGGGGACAGGGAGGACCTGTCGGCTGCCCACCTGGGGTCCCCGCAGAAGGGATGGGACAGTTAATCATGGCTATTTACAGACACAATCTGAACCACCTCCCAAGCTGCCCAGGTCCATGCCTGAGGAAGGCTGGGCTACTGGGCTCACTGGAGGCCAGATGTGCCCTGTGGAAGACCCNAGGAAGACCCTGTTTCAAAAACAAACAAACAAAACCCCAAATAGCCAATGAGAGGAAAAAAAGCTGCCATCGGACGCTCCAAATCTAAGAATTAAGCCGGGCGTGGTGGTGCACGCCTTTAATCACTTGGGAGGCAGAGGCAGGCGGATCTTTGTAAATTCAAGGCCAGCCTGGTCTACAGAGTGAGTTCCAGGACAGCTGGGGCTACAGGGAGACCCTGTCTCAAAAAGAAAAAAAAAAAAAATTATTAATAAGCCGGGCATAGTGGCACACTCTAATCAGCAGCTAGAGGCAGGCAGGCAGGCAGGCAGGCAGATCTGAGTTCCAGGCCATCCAGGATTATACAGTAAGACCCAGTCTCTAATAACAACAACACCAACAAAAAGTAAAGATGGGCTTGGTGGTGGCCTGTCACCCCAGCACTCAAGAGCACTTAGGGACCTAAACAAGAGACGTAAGAACACGCTTCCACACAGACTCATGAACTTGGGTGTTCACAGCAGCACTTTAGCACAGTGGTTGCATGACGAACACACAGCAGATGCCTTCTACACCCTGGAGTGCTACCCAGTCCTCCACACGAGCGCTGCTAGGAGAAAAGCCACAGCTTGGAGGGTCCTCAAGGAGATCGTTATCAGTGACACAAACCACACAAAAACAGCGTCACAGTGTGGGACTCCATGACAAGAAATCCAGAGCAGGTGGATCCAGACCCACGAACTGGATTCATGGAGGCTGGGAAGGGGATGAGACAAAAGGTTCATGGTGAAAGGGCTTATTTTTGGCGAGATGGAATGTTCTGTAAGTGGACTCATATTGTTACCATGGTATATGAAATTCATCTCAATGAAAACAAAACCTTGGATTAGAACAAAGCAGAGGATAGGGCTAAGGTGTCTCTACTGGTGCCTGCTTGGAATTTCTCAATAGGGGCTGGGGGCGTGGCTTAGGTAGAGTGACAGCCTAGGATCCCCAGTGAGGGGCTGGGGGCATGGCTCAGGGTAGAACAACAGCCTAGAATCCCTCATTGATGACCGGCTCAAGGTTAGAGCCCGCCTAGTATGCACAAGGCCAGCATCATGAAAATAAAACTTGAAATGTGGCGTGGCACGCCTTTAATCCTAGCACTCGGGAAGTAGAGGCAGGCGGATCTCTGTGAATTCAGAGCCAGCCTAGTCTACACAGTGAGTTCAGGACAGCTGGAGCTACAGGGAGACCCTTTCTCAAAAAAAAAGAAAAGAAAAAGAAAAAGAGGGATGGGGTTCTGGATTCATGACTGTGCTTGTGGGCTGTGCATTGATCGGGGGCCTCATGCTTGCTGGTCTCGCATGCCAGTGAGCTACACAGTCCAAGACTGAGAGATTTTGAATTGCGCAGTAGACCAACTGGGAATATGGTAACAGGCACCTGAGGGGGCTCACAGGTCATCTGGGGTTGGGGTTGAAGGTGGCCAGGCTGGCGCTGGAAGGGACATTGTTGGCTGTGTGTATATAGGATGGGGGACGTAGGCAGCCAAGGGGTAACTGGGATCGGTATGCAGTAAATGCAGAAGCTGTAGAGGGGTGCTCCAGGGAGGCTGTCCTGGAATGACTAGGAGTCTTGGGTCCTGCGGGTCCGAAGGCCAGGAGACCCTGGGGAGATGGTGCCCAAGTCTTACACTGGTGCGCAGTGCTGGGACTGGCCACCAGGTGGCGGGCCAACCCCTCCCTGGGCCCAGCAGGTGCAAGGGGGAGGCTCGGCCCCGCCCCCACACCCGCCCCAATTCCCAGAGCTCTACAGACCCCAGGGGTGTGGTGTCTTTTTCTCAAACAAGGCTTCAAAGCTCTCGGGGATTCTGAAAGCTTTCAGAGTGCCAGCTCCCGCAGCACCACGGTGCGCCCCCCTCTTTACTCGCCCCTTCCCAATTAAACGGTATACAGTAGGAATTCCATTTGTGCGTGGACCACGCAGGGACGACGTGCTGGGGGTGGTCCCGAGGCATATTCTTGCGGTAGTTTGTAATCTTCCCCCACCGAGTGCAGTCCCGGGGGTGCGTCCCCACCCCCACCGCCCCTGCAGGCTCCGGAAGGGGGCGGGCAGCCGACGCCCCCGGGCGCAGTCACTGAGCTCTGGTTGCTGGGTAACAGGGTACAGGGCGGCAGGTGGGGGGGGTGCGCAGCTGCTGCCAGGCGTGGGTGATACTATTCTGTATGGTTGCTACAGAAAGCAGCCCCCTCTCCAGGCCTCAGGGGGTCTGGCCAAGAACCTTCGATACTTAACCAACTGCCTCAGTTTCCCCAAGGGCTTAGTTGATGTACTGATGCAGGCATGGGCGACAGGAAGGGGGGGATGCTGGTGGGGTCTCTAAGCTTCCCTTGTGAATCAATCACACAGACACTGGGGCAGGGTTTAAAAAAGGGCTTCTTTAATTAAATACAAGGGTTTTGAGGCGCGGTGGGGTGGGGGAGAGGGAACCCCACACGAAGCACAAATCCCACAGGGCTCCCCCCTCTGCGAATGCTGCCAACCCCTGGATGGCTGCAACGGGGTCCCAGTGACCACCAGACCATGAAGGGGTAGGGTTCTGGTCGCTCAGCAAGTCTCCTCCCAGAGTCCTGAGACCCACAGACCTTATCCCCCATTAGCAGAGGGGGCAAGTGACCAGGAATGCCCAAAGCACACGAAGAAAATGGGGCCCCAGCCCCCCACCCACCCCATAGACTAAGGCACCCCACTTTTGTGGTCTAAAAAGAGGGGACAGATGGATTACCCTTGGGAGGGAGGCACCTCTGAGCCCAGCTCCAAAAGGCCACCCCTCCCACCATGGCTGGTGCCCCGCTCAGGTAAAGGTGGCATTATTCAAAGCCTACCCCCTCCGATCAGGTTACAGAAGGTTCTGGAACAAATGGAAGTGCCAGAAATCTCCTGTACTCAACATGTGGGGGCCTCCAGCTTCCTCTTGGATCCCACTCCAGGGTTGGGGGCCTTCAGTTCTTTTGTCCAAAAAAACCATTGCAAAAAAGATGCTGAAAAGGACCTGTGGGTGACTCTCCTGAGAGACAAATCCCCATCCACCCCCAGATGAGAGAACCCCCCTACACACACACACCTGAGGATGACGGGCCACCCAAGAGGGCCCCCCTATTACAAGGAACTGGTGCCTGAAAAAATAATTCTATCCGGTCCAAAAAACGAGCGAGCTATCCCAGGAGCCAGGCCTCCTGTTCCAGTCCTGGGGTTCCAGGCTACCCTCTTCCAGGCACCCAAGTGGCACCAGGACACGGGGCCAGCGGAACCCTGAACCCCTGGCCCAATGGCCACAAGGGTCCTTTAGAAGATTGTCTGAGACAGAATGCCGCAAAGGCCAAACTCGGAGACCCCTTACCCCAGTGGGGACCCCAGATACCAGGCACCCACCGTCTCTCACACAGGTGCTCAGCCAGCTAGTGGGGAGCCTGGCTCCACTGCCAGCACTGAGGAGGACAATAAATAATTTGTTCCCTATCTGCCCACCACTCTGCCCCAAAGTGAGCCGGGCAGACCTCCAAGATCTCCCCAATTCCCTGCCCCCCCAACCCCAAGGTCTCCTTTCAAAGGGCAGCACCTTATTTTCCCCAGGAATGGGGTTGCTGGGCACCCCTCTAGAGGGCAGACTCTGTGGACACCTGAGATTTGAGTACCCAATGACGGGGGTCAGCCAGGCTGCACCCCCCCAGTTCCCTGAACTTCTACCAATGGCTTTCGGTGGGGTGAGGACAGGCAGGGGGCTCCAGGGAACCCCGGTTTACCTATGGCTCTGTGTGTCCCAACCTGGAGGAGCAACTGGGTGGGGCAGGGGAATGCTAAAGATTAAGGGGTGGGGGGATGAGGGAACTCCCCCTGGCTGGGCTCCATATCCAGTGCCACCGGGGAGGGAAGGCAGAAGGTGGTAGAGGGGGACAGGGAGGACCTGTCGGCTGCCCACCTGGGGTCCCCGCAGAAGGGATGGGACAGTTAATCATGGCTATTTACAGACACAATCTGAACCACCTCCCAAGCTGCCCAGGTCCATGCCTGAGGAAGGCTGGGCTACTGGGCTCACTGGAGGCCAGATGTGTCCCTGTTGGAAGACCCTGCCAAGCTGGCCACACTCAGGGTGGGCAGACCACGGCTCTACAGGCCTGCGGGAGCTGGGCTGGGGACTGGGCTGGGTGCTGGGCTGCCCGCCAGGCTGCAGGGCAGGGAGTCGCTGGGAGAGGCGCTTCGGGTACCAGGTCGGCGAAGCAGTTCCGGGCGGAATCCGGGGTGGCGTCGAGCGTGCTTGGTCAGGTGGTCACTGCGGGTGAAGCGCTTGGTGCAGAGAGGACAGGGAAAGCGCTTCTCACCAGTGTGCGTCCGGTGGTGGCGGGCCAGCTCGTCCGACCTAGCAAACTTCTTGTCACACCCGAGCCAGTCACAGACAAAGGGCCGTTCACCTGGACAGAGGACAGACAGAGGTCAGCACCTATGAGCAGTCTGTAACTGTCTTTAATCAACACTTCTTTGCTTTAGTCTTTGTGAGAAGGTTCTCCCTGTAAGCACAGAACTTTGGGGTTTTGTTAAGGCTGGGTCTTGCTATGTAGCCCAGGCTGGTCCAGAACTCACAGCAATCCTCCTGTCTCATCTTCCCAAGTGTTGGGACACTCCAGGAAAGAGCCACCATGCCAAGCTAGCCCATGTCCTTGAGACATGGCCATGTTGACTTCTGCCCCCCTCCTTACAGTGGGGAATGTGACATGTGACGGCTGTCCTCCCCAACCTCAGACCACCTAAAGCTTTGAATAACCAGATCCAGCCAGTCTCAGCCCAGAGCTCAAAAGGCTAGAGTGTGCTTAGTAGATGGTCAGAAAGGCCACCAGCTTAGCTTAGGCTGCAGGGTGTGCAGAGGGGGTGTAGGGGAGGGGGCGGGTCACCCGGGCAGCAGATGGCCTGTTGGCAACTTCCTTTGCAGACCCCTCCCATTGTCCTATCTGAAAGCCATCCCCAGACCAACCCGGCAGTTCACCCTCCCATCCTCTCACATAACTAGGCCTCCTGTCCTCAACAAGTTCTCCTTCAAGCAGATGGGTCATCAGCAACCAGGGGAGGGGGCTCAGTGGGTCCAACCAGGCCCCCAGAGCCTTGCACCAGTTCTAGCTGGCCCTGCCCACCAGACAATCACCCACCGGATACCCAGGATATCCAGGGAAGGGTGGTGTGCACACCGCAGTGTGGACTTGCAGGCATGTGTGCAGTTCGGCCTGTGACACTGGACAGAGTTCAGATCAGGAAGGAGGCAGGCCCCGGCCGCTCCTGGCCCCCATGGCTCACCCTCTGAGAGGCCACCTCATTTGGACCCACACTGTCCATGGGGTGCACTTTCGCCTGCTATGGGGGGGGGGTGCCCGGAAGAACTCATGTCCCTCAGTAGGTGGCTGGCCAAAGAGGCTTCCAAACGGGACTCAGTGGTGTGAGGGGGAGGGACCTGTAGAAGCCACCAGAAACCAACAGGGCAGCCCTGGGCTAGGCTGAGAGCAGGCTTAGAGGAGGGTGATCAGGTGACATCTTTGCTCTGAGCAGATCTGGGGAACCCTGGGGAGGGGAGCTAGGCGGAGCACCAGCTATCACCGCCCAGGAAGCAACCAGCACCCCTCCTCTGGGGGATGTGGGCGTGAGTTCCTCCTAGGGGGGACGCCCAGCCCTGTCCCTGTCGCCATCTTGCAGGGCACTGAAGAGGTTGAAGGGTGGAGAGGGGACCCCCCTTGCATGCAATCCGCTTACTTCCCCTTTTGGGGGCCCCCGCGGGGTTGGGCCCCGCCTCTCTCCCCACTCTAGTTCCACTTTGCAAAGAGCAGGTTGTAAGGGGTGGGGGTGGCAGCTGCTGCCGCTCACGTGGTCCCGGCTCCCGCCATGGAGGGAGACAGGCCCGGACCAGGGTCGCTAGGCTGCCCTGGGAACCCGCCAAGTCCTTCCCGCCCCATGCTTGGCAGCTGGGATGTGCACGTGCGCACCGGTGGCGGCACCCAGGGTGCCGAGCTTCCGGCCCACGCAATGTTGGGTGCATGTTTGCCAAAATGCTTGGCCCTGCTCTGCAGCAGTCTCACAATCTACCTGGAGGGGTGGAGGTTGGGATGGGGTGGGGTGTGTGCAGGCGAGGGCATGTCTCAAAGTCGAGGTGGGAGGTTCCCCCAGATATATCTACCCCAACAGCTCCAGGACTGCGCAGCTGGGGGGAGGAGGAGGTGGGGACCCAGCTATGAGGACCTGTGGGAGTGGCTGTCCTGGACTTGACCCTCTGACTCAGGATGGGCTTGGGGACAATACTGTCACCTGTGTACATAGATGCTGAGGCAGTCGGGTTAACCTTCTGCAAGAGGATCGCAGGGGCTGGAAATGCGGCTCTCACCCTGCTGAGTCAAGCTGCTGGTCCCTTCTCTGCCCTGACTACTCAGCTTGGTGGTCTTCACTGTGTCCCTAACACCCAGCTGTGAGCTGAGGCCAGGCGTGGGAGTCCCCAGTTGGGTCCTTGGCAATTTACAGCATGAGTCTGGCATGCAGTTGGGGCTTAATGCTTGCCTGTGGGAAAATCTACAGGTCTGGAGGAAGGAAAGTGGGTTTCTATGAAGAGCACTCAGGAGGCAGAAGCAGGTGGGCCTCGAAATTCAAGGCTACTCTGGTCTACACAGTGAGTCCAAGCCAGTCAGGATCACACAGACTAAATAAATAAACGAAAATTTAAGGGGGGCCCACATGGGATTGCACCCCCTTCTCTGTCCCAGAAGGCCAGGCTATCTGGCCACACTCCATTTCCCATGTGGCTGAAGACAGCCTACCCTCCCTCCACAGCAGCCATGCCTCTGTCTGGTATTGTCCAACAACTCCCAGCCTATCTGGGCCACTTTTATCAGGAAGCTTGGGAGGGTGGGGGTTATCACCTCTGACAATATTGGGAGGCCCTGGTACCAACCTAGGAGCCTGCAGCCAGCTCTAGCCACTACACCCCCCGGGAGGGGGCTATTTGGGGGGATCAAACCCCAAAGGCCACCTTAACTCCCCCAGGGTCTGAGCCTTCCCCGGCATCCCCCCACCCCCAGGGTCCCCAGCTAGTCTCACTTTAAGAACAACTTACTAGTCTGCTGTCCCTGTGAATGTTGAGGGTACTTCCCACCCTAGGCCTCAGTTTCTCCATCTGGCTCTTCTCCCAGAAACCTCTTTAGCAAGAAAAACTTTTTTTTTGAAACAGGGTTTCCCTGTAGCCTCGGCTGGACAGAACTATGTAGTCGAGGCTGTCTGGCCTCAATCTCACAGAGATAAACCCCCTTCCACAGGAAAATGAAAACAACCTGTCTCACTGGCTGATCAGATAGCTAGATTTCTCTGCACTCCAACCCATCTAACTTGGTAAACTGGACCGCATCCCCCCTCACACACACAGTTGCCTAACCCTTAACTCCTTTCCTACCCTAATCCCTTTTCTATAAAGAGATTTCCCCCACAAAGCCAAGCCTGCCTCCCCACAACCCCCACCCTTGAGATTAAAGGCCCTCAAAATCCTAGTCTCAAGGCCAGCTTGCTCCCTCTGAGCCACACACCAATCTACAGGCCTCCCTGGCAGGGACCTCCAGGTTAGGAAACCTTCCTCCAAACATAAAACTGTCATCTTCACAGTCCTAGGAGGCCATGCCTTTGATTCTAGGGAGCCAGATGCAGAGTGATCTTTGTGAGTTCGAGGCCATCCTGGTCTACATAGCAAGTTCCAGACTAGCTGGGGTAACGAGAGCCTGTCTCAAAAAAGCAAAACAAAACAAAACAGAAAAACAAACTGTTATCTTCCACTCTCCAATTTCAGGGGTGGTCAGGACAAGAACTCCCAAGGACCCTAAAGGGCCTGGTACCCAGATAATATTTTCATATGTATTTTTTAGATTTATTTTGTTTTATGTGTATGTGTTTTGTCTGCAATGTATGTAAATTCCTCCATGTCATGCCCACGGAGCTCAGAAGAGGGTGTTGGATCCCCTGGAACTGGAGTTTTGGATGGTTGGTCACCATGTAGGTGCTGGGAACCAAACCCAGCTCCTCTGCAAGAACAGCTAGTGCTCTTAACCACTGAGCCATCTCTACAGCCGCCATATATATAATTTTTACATTTATTGTTTTTGTATGTCTGAAGTGTGTATGTGTGGAGGTCAGAGGACACTTGCCAGAGTCTGGGGATATGAACTCAAGAACTCAGGCTTAGTGGCAAGCTCCTCAGCCAGCCAGGCCATCCTGCTGACCCAACACTAACATTTCTCAGACTTATGTAAATGGACTCCAAAGCCCGGCAGGGGAGCCTGGGTGAGATCTAGGGACATACCTGATTGTCCTGACTGTCAGACACCTTGGCATGGGAATAGAAAGATGCCGCTCTGCAGGGCCCAGAAGCCCAATAGAGAATAACCCTGCCCCAGAAGATGAAACCCTCCTTGGATAGGCAGCCAGACCTCTTCCAGGTCCCCAAGGCTTGGATCACGACCCCCCAGGCCCAGGGAGAGAGGCCAGGGACAGAGGGGATTTGAAAAGCAGACCGGCACCCAGCCTCTCCTTCCTCCCCTGCCCCCCCCCCATGGCTGGCTCTAGCCTGGTAACCATGGTAACGGCGTCAACATCTCCCACAGCCTTTCTAAAGTCTTTCTCCCTGCCAAGCAGGGACAGGGGCAAACAGAGTGCTTAGGGGAACCAGGCTGAGGGCCTACTGTCCTTAGACGCTGGGATGGAGGTTTCCCATCATCTCTCATGCTGTACTGCAGACCCAGGTCCATGGGCAGAAATAACCCTACATGCTGCCTCTGCCTCCGCAAACTGCGCTAAGTGGCTCAGGGATCGAGGACACAGTGGGTAGGGCTCTCTCCCCAGTCCTTAGGGCTTGGCTCTGCGGGGGCCCAGATCTGTCCCAGGCCCTAAACTAAAGATGAACCCCACTGATTCCAGGGCACGTATGATCCACAGACTCCCTAAGTCCCTCATCTGAGCCATCCTCCCTTCTCATTCCCCACGTGGTAAAATAACCAAACGGCAAAAGAAGGCTCTTCAAATTAGGTGGGCCTGTGCTCACCTGCTCACAGGTGACCCCAACTCTCCCAAGCAGCAGGACTATGGAGTTTGAGGCCAGCCTGGGCCACAGAGTGTGATCCTGTCTTGTTTGTTTGTTTGAGACTGGGTCTCCTAAATAGCCCCTGCTGGCCTAGAACTATGTAGCCCTGCTTCTGCCTCCCCAGTGCTGGGATTAAAGGCCTGTGCCTCTGCACCTGGTGAGATCCTGTATAAATAAATAAATAAATAAATAAATAAATAAATAAATAGTACTTAAGTGGTCTCCAGACACTTCAAAAATCACATCAAAGGAGTCGAGCTTCCACAGAGCTCCACAAACTGGTTACTATGCCTCTTGGGGGCCAGGTGAAGAAGAGGAGTCTGGGAACAGGCACTCACAGTCTCCCATGGTGCCCGTGATGGGGATGACACAAAATACAGTGCCACCACACCAGTGAGCACTTAAACCTAGGCACCTTGACTTCAAGTTCTGGCCTTCAGTTTCTGGTTAGTACTTGGAACCTATTCGGCTGGCAGGCCTGAGTCTCCTCCCCACCCTCACCAGCTTAGAGGGGGTAGAATGGGAGGGGGGTAAGCTGATCTCCTGTCATACCCACCCAGGGAAGTTCTGGGAACTGGGAAGGGTGCTGGGGTGGGAGGAGCCACAGGACACCAGCAGCCCAGTCACACCCTGGGGGTGGGCACAAATCAGAAAACTGGGATCCCATAAACTGGGCGTGGTGGCACACTCCTTTAATCCCAGCACTCAGGAGGCAGAGGCAGGCGGATCTCTGTGAGTTCAAGGCCAGCCTGGTCTACATAGTGAGCCCCAGGACAGCTGGGGCTACAGGGAGACCCTGTTGCAAAAATACCAAATAACCCAAAAAACAACCCAAAAAACTGGGATCCCTCTAGATAGGCTTCCACTACCCTGGACTGGCAAACCCTCCTAAAATGAGACAGGGCATTTATGGCAGAGAGAGACCTCCCTCTCTGACATCACTGCCCCCCCCCAAAAGACCTCTCAATGTTCTCCAGGAGAGAACCCGTCCCTGGCTCCCTGGCTCCGAGCTCTGTCCATGTAAACTGCAGGGTGGAACAGTCTCTAGGCCCCAGGGGACAAGGACAAGGACAGACAATCCCCCCAACCATCTAGATTCCAAAGACAAAGCCTGTTTCCCCCACCTGCCATGGGTATTCCTGAGGGCACCGCCCAGCCACGGACACCTTCCTTTGCTCTGTCCCCAGTGTGGCGTCCATGGGACCTCCTTGTTGCCACAGCAACCTTCAGAGCTGAACAGTATCTTTTACATAGAAGATGGCAGATCAGAAGCAGGTTAAGCTGGAGGTGGGGATGTGTGACCCAGGTCTTTCCATTCCAGGGAGAAACGCTGGTATAGCTGAATCATTAGATCCCGGCCTCCCAAGCCAGTTACAGGTGTGCAACCTTGTAGGGCAAAGCGTGGTGGGGACTTCCTGTCCCCAATCCTAGTGGATTTGAGACTCAAGGCCTTAACTGTTGTAAGTGGAGGTCTTGGCCTCTTTCCACCAGGGTCAAGTAGACAGAATTGGAAGATGATTGGCGCCCCACCACCAGCATTGCCATCACCATGATCATCCTCCTCCTCACCACCATCACCCCCATACTCATCACTAGCACCACTACCACCCCTCCCACCTCCATCATCCCCATCATCCCCATGGCCACCAGGCCCCCCTCCCCTGATCCCGATAGAAGCCTCCCTGTCCTCCAGAGGGAATCTACAAGGCCACCCAGGAGGCGGTGATGCAGATCCTCCCGCACTCCCCAGAAAAGGAAACTGAGTCTGGGGGAGGGGGAGAACTTGACCCGGAACCTTAAAACCGGATGCTCTGACCACCAGGCGTCCGAGACCAAAAGCGCCAAAGGCAGAGGACAGAGGAAGCAGGGATACATGGATAGGATGCTGGGGCAGGTAGAAAGGACATCATCACGCGTGGTTAGATCCACAGAGCTGGAAAGTACCCCGATTGGCCTGTAGTCTCCGAAGCTGGGGCTAGCCGCCGGGCCGCCCTCCGCGCGCCTCCCGACCGCGTGGCCGCCACGCCCCCTGCACGCGCCCCACCCACTGTGTCCCCGCCCTCCCGGCCTAGGCCAGGGCGCGCCCCCCTCCCCGCCCCCCACGCGCCACGCAGTTTTCAGCGGGGTCCTGGAGACCTGGGGGAAACGGAGGTCCCTGAAATTGCTCCAGTGCGCTTCCCCCACCCCCTCCACACAGGCTAAAAAAAAATAAAAAGGGGGGTTTACCTGTGTGCGTCCGCAGGTGCGACTTGAGGTGTGAGGACTTGTAATAAGCTTTTGCGCAGCCCGGGAAGGGACAGCGGTGGCTTTTGGCGGCGCCGGGGGCGCGGCCAGAGGACGGAGACGAGGCGGAGGAGGAGGCAGGAGAGGTGCCCCCCGCGGAGGCGGCGGTGCTGACTCCGGGCCCGCCGCGCAGATCGGCCAGGATGCTGGCGGCCAGCAGGTGGGGCGCGTGGCCAGTGCCTCCCGGGGCGGCGGCGGGCGGCGGAGGTGCCGCGGGGGTCCCGGGTGGGGTGGCCTCGCGGCGTGTGGCGCGCACGTCCAGGCCGGAGGTGGGGCCCGCGCCCTCGGGGCCCGCTCGCCCGCGATGCACCACAGCCCCCGAGGAGATAGCCATGAGCACGTCGGCGGCGAAGTAATCCACGCACGCCACGGCCGCGGACATGCCGGGCAAGGGCGCGCGGGCGGCGAGATCGGTGGCCGGGGGTGGAGTGGAGGAGGAGGAGGAGAAAGAGGAGGGAGCTGTGTCCGTCCGGCGGCGGCGGCGGCTGGAGTGAGGCAGGAGGTGGAGGAGGAGGAGGAGGAGCAGGAGAAGGAGGCGGCTCCGGGCGCGCCACCGCCACCCGCGCTCGTCCCCGCCCCGCCCCGCCTGACGCGCCCTGACGCACCGGAGCCCGCGGGGGTGTCCGCGACCCACCCCTCCCGGAGGACGCCCCCTCGGGGCTCGCTGGCCACGCCCCTCACGACGTAGCCACGCCCCTCCAGCCCGGCCCTCCACCTCTCTGGTCGCGCGCGTATCGGCGGATGGGCGGAGCTCACTCCCCAGCCCGGAGATTACGGACTACAAACACTAGCTGGTACAGCCGGGGTCTGCACCCCTCTATCGCGCCCTCTCCATTCCCTACACCCTTCCATGGACCCCCCCTCCACCCATCCAGCGCTACCTGTCTACCCCAAGAGAGACCCCGTTCCCTGCTCAGTTTAGCATGGGTGCCCCAACTCCAGCTCTTCCCAGATCGCCCACTCCCCAGCTAGGGCCAACTGGGTGCCCACTCCGCCCCGCTGGACCCACCCACCCCAACCGGGGATGCCTAGCTTCCCACCAGAGCGAGCCACGCCTCCTCCCTGCGCGGCCATCAACTCCTCTCGGGCGCGCCCACCCCGCCAGGCACCGGCGGGCAGCCAGCCTGAGCCCGCCCTTCAACTTCTCTCTCCCTCCCTCCCTCCCGCCAGGGCGCGCCCCCGTTCGCCGTGGGGGAGGGCTGGAATCTGCACGTGGCCGGGGTGGGGGTGCTGTAGCGCACGGCCCCGCCCCTAGGCCACGTGCGGGACCCTTCCCTCCCCTGCTTCCTCTTCCTAGCAGGGGCTGGTGACCCAGCACTCCTGACTCCCCATCTCTGAGGTCCCTAGTCCCATTCTCGGCTTGGGGGCCAGATCTCCTGAAACTAGAACCCGGGAAAGTGAGGGAACCCTCCACCCTGGCTGGCCAAGTGAGCCTGTATCATTCCTCTTTGCGCACCCGGTCCAGAAAGATGCATGGGCCACTGGGCCGGGGGTGGGAGGGGTGGGAGGG
>VZQC01000028.1:2936451-2976031 GCA_009823505.1 Rhizomys pruinosus
TGGGAGGGGGGGGTGGGGGGGTGGGGGGTGGGGGGGGTGTGTGACCGGGATGCGAGAAAGGGAGACAACAGGGGAAATTCTAGCTAGGGACAGCCATACCAGGCGGAGGACTCCCTTTCCTGTTAGGGACACCCCGGGGTCCTGCCAGTTGCTTCCCTTCCCCAGGCTAGAGGAAACAGTTTGGCAGGTGAGGCAATTGCAAACTCCCTTGGATGCTGCGCCCGAGTTGTGGAGTAAGAGCAAGGATGCAGAAAGCCAGGGTGCCCTAAAGTCAGAAGTACCCGATGTGCGGAAGTCGGCACCCAGGCTCCCGCGGGGTTGCTCTGACCATGCAGCGCCCAGGCCGGCAGCCAACGCCCCCATCACTGTCCTCCACCGAGGAACAGACCATGGATGCAGTCCCTCCCTGGTGTCAACTGGATTTTGACGACCTCCACCCCCAAAGGTCTCAAAATTCAGCCCCTCCACCCTCAGGCTTGTCCTCTAAGTCCACAGTACTGGGTGGTGGCACCCTGTCTCCCTGAGTCTTCTGGATGGAATCACAGGATTGGCAGGACACACAAGCATACCCCTTAACACGAGTGGCCCTCCCAGACTTGGCCCACCCAAAACCCAGGGACACCCCAGGCTTGCCCCAGCACCGCCACAAGAGAAGCTCAAAGCTCAGCAACAGGAAAGAGCCTTGGCCAGGGCTTCTGGTTGAGAGTGGGTCTTCTAGGTCACACACCCCCATAAATTTCAGTATTCTCCCATCTTCACCCATGTACATGTGCCAGGAGAGACAAGGCATTAGGGGGCTACTTTTTTTTAATTAATCTTTTTGGTCTTTTTGAGATGGGGTCTCCCTGTAGCCCCAGCTGTCTTGGAACTCACTGTGTAGACCAGGCTGGCCTTGAACTCACAAAGATCCGCCTGCCTCTGCCTCCCCAGTGATAGGATTAAAGGTGTGCGCCACCACGCCCGGCTTAATTTATTTTTTATGTGTATGAATGTACTGTCTGCATGTAGGTTTGTGCACCCAAGTCTTGCAATGCTGTGGAGGTCAGAAGAGGGTGTCAGATTCCCCTGAAACTGGAGGTTTTTTAAAAATATTTCTTTCTGTGTATGAATGCATTGTCTGCATGTAGGTTTGTGCACCTGTGTCGTGCAATGCACTTGGAGGTCAGAAGAGGGTGTTGGATTCCTCTGGAACTGGAGTTCTCCTGGAATTGGAGTTAACAGACAGTTCTCAGCCGCCATGTGGGTGCTGGGGATCAAACCCGGGTCCTCTGCAAGAGCAGTCGGCGCTCTTAACCACTAGGCCATCTCTCCAGCCCTGGAACTGGAGTTTTGATCTGCCATGTGGGTGCTGGGGATCAAACCCTGGTCCTCTGCAAGAGCAGTCTTCGCTTAACTGCTAGGCTATCTCTCCAGCCCTAGGGAGCTACTTTTAACAGAGGAAGCTGGAACCCTTGGCTCATTCCACTGATATATATTAGGTCTGGGTCAGATCTCAGGCCTGCCCTGCAAGGGCTTCTAGTTCCCACATCCCAGAGAGACTGTGGAGAAGCCGTGAACATATGTGCTGTTGGTGTGTGCAGACTCCCCAGGAAACTGGGCTAACCACCTGGGAAATGGAGCCATAGTCGAGGTCCCTCCTGCTACCCTACAGTGCTGAGCAGGGTTTGCTCCCTGCCAGTCTGTGTGCCCAGCTAGCACCGTGGATTAGAAGTGACGTGAGGACATTTGCTGAGCTGGGCTGGCCTCTGTGGGCCGCAGCCCCACATGGGGCTCCAATGCCACTCTCAGCACATTCAGGCCCACCAGGCACTGGGCCCAACTTAAGGCGCCACATCCCACTTTATAGATGGAACTCACCCCCTGCGGTGGCACAGTGGCACACCTTTGGTCCCAACACTCGACTGGAGTACAGCTGGACCTCTGTGAGTTGGAGGCCAGCCTGGTCTACCTCTCGAGTTCCAAGCCTGCCAGGCGACGTAGTGAGAGCCTGGTTCAAAATAAAAAAAGAAAAAAGAAAACAAAACAAATAGATGGAATAGTCCAGGTTGGAGCCCTGTGCACACAGTTCAGCTGAGGGCTCTGGGAAATGTCCAGCTTGCTACCACAAAGCATGACTAGGAGCCTTAGTTTCTCCTTGGTGAATTAGAATCACCTTTCCTGCCACTCCTGTACACCAGGGAGAAAGCTGTTTTGAGACCAGATCTAGTTGGGATGACAGGCCTGAGCCATCATGGCTGGCCCAAACTTTGGTTATACATAGACTTTGTAGGACTTTTTTGTTTTTTTCAGACAGGGTCTCCCTGTAGGCCCAGCTGGCCTGGAACTTGCCATGTGGAATGCCAGATTAGAAGCCTGCAAATCATGCTTGGCTTAAACACTTGATTACCAGGGTACCAGGTCCTGCTGAAAGATCAATCACAAGTGGGGTCCACAGGAACTATCACGTGTCTAAAAGGCACATGCCTCTCAGACAGTACTCAAGAGGCAGAGGCAAGCAGGTCTCTGTGAAACAGAGGCCTTGTCTACAAGGAAAGTTTGTCAGCCGGGCGTGGTGGCACACGCCTTTAATCCTAGCACTTGGGAGGCAGAGGCAGGCGGATCTTTGTGAGTTCAAGACCAGCCTGGTCTACAGAGTGAGTTCCAGGACAGCTGGGGCTACAGGGAGACCCTATCTCCGAAAAGACAAAAAAAAAAAAGTTTGTCTACAGGGATCAGGGTGAAGGAGCCCCAGCAGTGTGGGACAGGAGGAACCCCACCAGATGTCCTAGGCATGAGGTCACCTGACCAGGTATAAACTCCAGGCCCCAGCCATGTTCTGTGCATCATGTGAAATGGAAACATGAACACACGGCGCACGCACACACACCACACACAAGCACACAGGCACTGCAGGCTCCTATGAGCTCTGCTGAGAGGAGGAGGGGGGCGTAGTTGTGAACCAAACTAAGGAGTGCAGAAAGCCTGGCGAGTGCCTGCGCAGCTGCTGCGGAGGGCAGGGCAAAGCTCTCAGTGTCACAGTACTGAGCACAAATAGAGACTGCATTAAGTCATCCTCGTGCAAGATGGTGGTTTTATCATTTCACCTGTAAACATAGCGACTTGCATTTGGTCTTCTTTGTCTTTGCACTGCTGCATACAAATGAAGCCCAGGGCCTTGCACAGGCAGGTACACGCAGCATTCAGCAGGAAGACAGACTGTCACTCTACCCCTGAGCCCAGTTCCCAGCACCTCACTGGGAATATTCTAGGCTGTCACTCTGCATTGCACTCCCACCCCAAGCTGCTCATTGGAGCCTCTAAGCAGAGGCTCTACCAGAGCCTCACCTCAGCCCCTCATCTGATGTTCCTGGAAAAAAAAATAAACAGTGTCCAGGGATTGAGGGGAGACAACACCTATGGAGAGTAAGTGCTTTGAGAAGGGGTGCCTGCACCCCAGCTGATGACTGGGAAGAGGCTCTATTTAAAGAGAGATGAAAAAGCCGGACAAGGTGGCGCACGCCTTTAATCCTAGCACTTGGGAGGCAAAGGCAGGTGGATCTTTGTGAGTTCAAGGCCAGCCTGGTCTACAGAGTGAGTTCCAGGACAGCTGGGACTACAGGGAGACCCTGTTTTGAAAAGACAAAAAAAAAAAAAAAAAAAAAAAAAAAGAGAGATGAACACAGCCCTCCACTCTGCGGTGGCCCAGGCCTCTCATTTCACCTATTTCAGGAGGCAAGTGGATTCTGAGTTCCAGGCCAGCCTGGTCATTTAGGGAGTTCCTGTCTGAACCTAAAAAAGTAAAAGGGGCTGGAGAGATGGATTAGCGGTTAAGAGTGCTGACTGCTCTTGCAGAGGACCAGAGTTTGATTCCCAGCACCCACATGGCAGCAGCTGAGAACCGTCTTTAACTCCAGTTCCAGGGGAATCCTACACCCTCTTCTGACCTCCTCGGCATTGCACGACACGTGCAGATAGTACATTCATACACATAAAAATAAATAATTTTATGCAGGGCGTGGTGGTGCACGCCTTTAATCCTAGCACTCAGGAGGCAGAGGCAGGCGGATCTCTGTGAGTTCAAGGCCAGCCTGGTCTACAGAGTGAGTTCCAGGACAGCTGGGGCTACAGGGAGACCCTGTCTCCAAAAGACCAAAAACAAAACAAAACAAAAATAAATAAAATAAATAATTTTAAAAAATAATCTTTTATTTATTTATTTATTTTTGGTCTTTTCGAGACAGGGTCTCCCTGTATTCCCAGCTGTCCTGGAGCTCACTCTGTAGACCAGGCTGGCCTTGAACTCACAGAGATCCGCCTGCCTCTGCCTCCCGAGTGCTAGGATTAAAGGCGTGCGCCACCACGCCCGGCTTAAAAAAAAATCTTAAAAAAAAGTAAAAGCCCAGCTGTGCGCCTCTATGCTCCAAAGTTAGACCAAAACGCTGGCAAGATGGTCCTCTGCAAGATCTTCCAGTGCTCTTCACTGCTAAGGCATCTCTCCACCCCAATAATTTCCTTCATAGGTAAAGTTCTCCAAGAAAACTACAGAATAAATTGGGTGGGGACAAGAAGAGAACAGGAAACAGATTATTCTGCTTTGCCTTTTTCTGTTGTTTTGAGGCAGCCTCTCCCGCAGCTCCAGCTGTCCTGGAACTCGCTATGTAGACCAGGCTGGCCTTGAACTCACAAAGATCCACCTGTCTCTGCCTCCCAAGTGCTGGAATCAAAGGCATGGTCCACAAATGAGTTTTAAATATGTATCTTTATAAGCAGGGCGTGGTGGCGCACGCCTTTAATCCTAGCACTTGGGAGGCAGAAGCAGGCAGATCTTTGTGAGTTCAAGGCCAGCCTGGTCTAGTCTACAGAGTGAGCTCCAGGACAGCTGGGGCTCCAGGGAGACCCTGTCTCAAAAAGACCAAAAAAACAAAAAAAAAAAAAATATATATATATATCTTTATAATAAACGTACATTTTCCAATTTTAAAATGACCGTCAATAGAGACAGATGATTATCACCAACATAGCATTACAAAGCCAGCTGTAGACTAGCCGGGCGTGGTGGCGCACGCCTTTAATTCTAGCACTTGGGAGGCAGAGGCAAGCAGATCTTTGTGAGGTCAAGACCAGCCTGGTCTGCAGAGTGAGTTGTCTCGAAAAGACAAAAAAAAAAAAAAAAGAAAAGCCAGCTGTAGACTGACAGAGGGCTGAGTGAAGGGGCTTGCCGCAGAGCCAGGCAAGGAGAGAACCGACCCCCGGAAGCCGTCCTGTGACCACAGGTGTGCGGTGCCTGCAGGCACACAAAATAAATGTTTTTAAAAACTTTATAGAGGCCGGGCGTGGTGGTGCAGGCCTTTAATCCCAGTACTCTGGAGGCAGAGGCAGGAGGATCTCTGTGAGTTCAAGGCCAGCCTGTTCTACATAGCTCCAGGCCAGCTAGGGCTACAGGGGGACCCTGTCTCAAAACGACCAAAGTAAAACAGAACAAAACATACTGTGTAGTATGTGTGCGGCCCGAGTCTTTCATCCCAACACTGGAAAGGATAAGGCTGTGGTCAGTTCCAGGCTAAACTCAGCCGGAGACACAGGTCGTAGACCAGGTCAGCTAATCCAGAGATCCACCTGCCTCTGCAGTGCTGGGATTAGAGTTGTGGACCATCACACCCGGCTCCTTTTGCTTTCTGGCCGCTCTTCCTGGAGTCTTTCCCTATTGTGGAGCTAGAAACATCTTGTGCCACCGTTGGCCTCGCTGCAGGAAGATCAGGGTGCAGTCCCAACCCTGAAACCGCGGAGCTTCAGGGCTCAAACAGAGATCTGGGTAAGCGGGACAAGAGGGAAAAGGGAGGACGAAACCCTGCGACCGGGCTGGACAGGAAGGCGTATGCGATGGGAAACGCGAGCCAGACTGGCATGCTGTGGCCAAGGGACGGCCCGTAAAAAGGCCAGGGGGCTGGAGGGCGGCGGGCTCAGGGAACCGGACGCCCGGCCACTCGCTTCCAGACGGCCAGAGTCCAGCTTCATCACGCGCAGGTGAAAGGTGCAGAAGAGCGAGCCACCGCCACTTGCATCACATCCGCCCTGCTTCCTGGAGAATAACCACGCCCCTCACCGTCTTCCCTCCGCCCCCAGACAAAGGTACCGCCTACTCTTAAAGAAACCACAGGCTTAGACGAAAAAGGCGGCTCAGGATGACAGGCTCGTCCTCACTGCAGGGGACATCGGCGGTGGGAGTACTGGGAGACCTCCAGAAGCGCCCTCCGTTTTATGGGGAGACCTCTCAGCTTCACCATTCAAAGAGTGGGCAGCCAGGCCAGGGCTCTGGGGTCTACCCAACCTGGCATCTAGAGTGGGATCAACTCTGCCTGGCACCTAGGGTGTGGTCCGGGAAGCCTTACATCCTAGTGGGTGCTCGTGCCCTGTGTGCCGTGGGGACCACAGTCCGAGGTCCCGCAGAGCAGTCTGCTCCCACCTCCCACCAGCCACAAGGCATACACCCTGAGCCACCCTGCAGTCGGGGTGGGCTCCTATGGAAAAGATCCTGAGGTCTTCCTCCACTCACAACCCCTCATGCAGCAGCTGCAAGCTGGGCAGTGCTCCCCGCAGGTCTCGGGGCTCCCCTGGCCGCAAGAGGACGCACTGGAGGCAGCCGGAGCAACTGTAAAATCTTAAACCTTTAATTTGCGCCCTCTTTCCTTCCTCGAGGAGGAGGGGTTCCGCAGCCTGCTCAGCTGGCTGGCCGGGAGGGTCCTGGCTCGGGGTCACATGCAGCCCCCGCTGAGGTCCAGGCCTAGGTGCGCTGGCTGGGCAGCTCCTGGGAGATGAAGCGGCGCAGGCGCTCCAGGTACTGGCTGTACAGTTCAATGTCGTTGTGCCCGGCACCCTCCACCCACAGCGGCTCCACGGCCTTCGGACAGCGCTCGTACAGCGCCAGCCCGTGGGAGAAGTCGATCACCTCGTCCTCCGTGCCGTGGATGATGAGCACCGGGGACGTGATCTTGGACACCTTCTCAATGCTGTGGGAGAGGACCGTGAGTCCTGGCCCCGCCCCGAGCCCCGCCCCCAAGCCCCAGGCCCCGCCCCACGCTCACTTGGGGAAAGCATCAAAGCAGTAGGTTTTCTTGGTGTCCGGGAAGGCCACGCGCATGCCCGAGGTGAGCGGCGAGTGCAGGACCACTGCTGCGCACTCGTAGCGTGAAGCCAGGTCCACCGTGGGCACCGTGCCGATGCTCTGGCCGTACAGGATGATGCTGTCCGGGCTGATACCATACCTGGTGGACAGGCAGGGCCAGGGTCAGCAGCCCCAGAGTAACCGGGCTCTGACCACCCACGGCCAGGTGGACCTAGTCCCTGAGTCTGGACCAAAAGACCCCCACTTTCGGGCACTGTCTGCCCTGGGCACTGCCTCCCCATCCCCTTGGGACTCAGGGAATTTAAGCAGCTGTGCCCCCGGATGTGCCGGCCCAGTTTGGGGCCCCCTGAGTCCCTCCTGCCCAATTAAAGTCTTGGCACAGTACAGGCTAAAGCTGGGCATGGCTGTACTATCCTAGGAGCCTGCCCATCCCCACTTCCCATCCTCCCAACCCAGCAACTAGCTCAGTGAGTTCACCTGTCTTAGCTGTACAGACCCAGTACTGCCCAGGCCCCTGGCCTGAACTCCTCCTGTGCCCTGGGCCAAGACCCACAGCTCTGCCTGGGCCTCCCTGGCCATGCAGCCCCTGCTGCAGCCACCCAGCAGTGCTACCAGTTCGGCTGAGATTTGACTGTCAAGGACAACCCAGACCCATTCATTCCCTCCTCCCCAGGCTCTACTGCCCAGCTGAGGGGACCTGGGACAGTGCTGTGGGCAGGACAGATGAACAGAGCTCAGAGCCCACAGCACACAAGCAAGTGACTGCAGGGCCCCTGACAGTGAGGACAAGAGGTGAGCTGGGGTACAAGGGAGGACGGGTATTCAGGCAGGTCCCCAGAGCCAGCACGGGTGGTGCCAGGGGACTCAGCCCTGGGCTGCGCAGAGCCACTGGAGCATCTCCAGGGCAACCAGGGTCCCCACCTCCCCAGGGCTGTCAAATTCCCAGTGCCACAGAGTCTTTGATGGGAGCAGGAGGGGCTGCCTCGAGGACAAGGGTGGACAGGACAGCTTTCTCCCTGCAGGTCAAAGGGAACACCTCAAGGACCCAAGGCAAGGCAGAATGGGACAGCCCAGAAAGACAGGGCATGGACAGAAGAGCCTCCAGCTAAGGGTCTGAAGTAGAGACTGGGCACCCTGACCCCCACCAATGTGGACAGCAAGCTGCTGGCAGAAGTCTCACCAGCCTGCTCCCCAGAGCAAGCAGGGTTGACTGCAGAGTCCAGGCAGCCCCTGGCCCTCAGCTCCCAGCGACCTGCTCCCAGGGCTGTCACCTGGTCCGAAGGGCCTGCCAGGCTGCATCAATGTCTGCATAGAGGTTCTTCTCCGAAGGCCGGCCTGAGCTGATGCCATATCCGGAGTAGTCGTAGGAGAAGATGTTGCAGCCGATACGAGTGCCCAGGCCCACGTAGAAGCTGCACATCTGGCCCAGGTCCACCGCATTGCCGTGTGAGAAGAGCACCGTGTACCTGGGGCACAGGTCAGGGGTGGGCACACAGGCTGACTGTCCACTCCATGGCCTGCAGCCCTCATTGCCTTAGCCCCTCCAAATGGCCTAGCACCATTTCTAGGCTCTCATAGGGGAGGGAGTACTGGCAGGGGACCCATCAGGCAGCCCTGTGCCCTGGGGTGTGGTCAACAGGCAGGCAGAGGACTCCTATCCAAAGAGGACACCAAGATAGACTGAGGTGGACCCACAGCCTGCTCAAGTTGCAACAGCCTCTGCATCTGGACCAGGCCTGTGGTCACCAGTGCAGTTCACCAAACAGTGCGCTGGTCTTAGGAACCACCACCAGGACCATCTATGCTACAGGCCAGCTGCACGAAATCCCTGGCCCGGAAAATGCATAAGACCCATCCTGTTCCCCGCCCACCTAGAGCCATCCCATGATGCCTATAACCCAACTCAGGCCTGGGCTAGGTCAAGGCCCCAGGCTTGCTCTGCGCAGGTGACTTCCGGCAGCGTTTGCACATAAAAGGATGGCCCTTTTGACACCTGGTCGCCTGCCCACCCCCACTGCATTCTCTGACAGACCTGGGAGCCCCAAGTGGGCCAGTGGCTAAGGGGCTGCGAATACCCCATCTAGAGTCAGCCCTGGGATCTCCGGTCCTCTGGGAGGTCGCTGTGGCACCCATCCACCCCTACCCTGACCGCTGCTCCCACCCGGCCACCCTGACTCACCTGGCCCCCGGTACGCAGCGCACGAACATGCAAGCTATGCGGTTGCCGCGCGCGCTCTTGGTCAAGAAGACTTCAATGGTGTCCAGCTCGCGCTGACCGTACTGGAAGTCAGCACGTTCTGTCAGGTGGATCTTCCAGCGTCCTGGGGTGGCCGCTGAGGTCCGTGTGGCTCCTGAGGGGGCGGCGCCAGCCCCACCGGGTCCTGGCTCGGGTTCGGGGACCAGCGAGTAGGTGGGCTCGGGAGGCAGGAAGGCGAGCTTGGCGGCGATGCGGCCGGGGCAAGGTGGGCAGCAAAAGAGGCAGCAGAGCTCGCTCACCGACAGGCCGTTCATGGCGGGCGCCGGGCCAGCGCAGGGCCAGGGCGGGGGGCCGGGATGCTCCGAGGCTCGCGGGCCGCACACCTCAGCCCCGTTAGGAGGCCCGGCCCCATTGCGGTCCAACACCAGTCCCCGGGAGCCTGGCAGCTATGGGGCTCCATGTGGTGCAGTGGGGAACCCTGCGGGGAACACCGGCATGTGGGTTCCCTGCAGGGTCAGTGGTGAGCCCTGTGCGGGGACACCACATACATGTGGGGTCCCTGCAGGGTGCCCGGAGGGAGGGAAGCTGTCCCTACATCTAAGGTCTACAGAAGTCCTCACGGCCTGGTCCACCCAACAACAGGAGAGTCCCAATGTCCTTCTGCAGCCTCTGATCCCAATTCCTGCCATCTATGCTGCACCAGTCTGTCACTCTCAAGCCTCCACAGGGACCCCTTTTCCTGCCTCCCTCCCCAGCATTTTTCAAGGACCCATTAGCCAGGGGCAGGTGACTCAGGAAGGCGCAGGTTTGCACAAAAGTGACCCAGAGGCTCCCAGGCTCCCATACAGAGGTGGGCAGGTCACAGGCCTGGGGGGGGCGGGGGGGGGTAGAAACTGGCCAGGGAAGGAAGCGGACACAAAGACCAGGAACAAAGGGCGGATGCAGGTCAGACAGAGACAAGGCTCCCACCTGCACATGGGTCCCCGAGGGTGTCAGTGGGGTCAGGAAATGTGTTCAACTGACATGGGCTGGTGGCCAGAGCCACATTCCCTGTGTACCAAGCTACCCAAAGGATGGATACGGATTAAAAGACCATTCCAGAAAAGATGCTGACCATGCCTGGCCTCACTGACCATAGAGAAGGCAGGCAACATGCAGGGCTGTTTCCCCAGGACACACACACCCTTAGATTCTGGGGTGAGAATGGCTCTGGCCACTGGATCATAGACATCTGGGAACACATGGCACACTGGCAGCTGGGAGCCCATGGGCTGGGATGATCTACATCCAGGTCACTGTGATTCAGGGGACAGGGACAGGCAGCTAGCCACAACAACCAGCACAGTGCAAAGATGGTAAGGAGTCCCTAATCCCTGGTGGCGGCTCTCATATGGAGGGGACCCTGTCCCTAAGGGACACAGGCCCTGTCTGGGGACCCATGGCTGTCATAACTGGGTGTGCACCTGGTGTGGAGTGAGTAGAGGGCAGGAACTCTACCCAGCATCCTGCCCTGCAAGGCCCAGAATGGTCCTATCAGAGTGACCCTGTCGTGATGTCCACAAGGCCAGGGCTGAGACTTGTCAACTTGACATACACTCAGGGAGTCACACGCCCTGGTTCTGGAGGCTTTTGGGGATTGGTCCTGCAGTCTGGGAGGAAAAAAGCCCCTAGCCACCCTGGGGACAACAAGGTAGGACAGCCCCACTACAGAAGCCATAAAAGGAGGTGTCATCAGACACCAACCTCTGTCCTTCAGTCCACTCCCACAAACCTCAGGCAGGCTGGCTCCACCCATCAGCACCACCTCACCTTTCCCCTACTTCACTCTAGCCTCCTTTTCTGAGTCTGACCCCAGATACTTTCACCCAGTGCCATGACAATCCCCCTAGCTACCCTGAGACCTTTTTCTGCATCACACACTTTAGACCCTACCTCCCTTGGGGGGTGTCCCTCTTGTCCTCCCTAGCCCCAGACTACCAGGTGTGCAGATGGGCTCAGCCAACCTCTTGAGTGTCACTTAGCTTACAGTGGATTTGGTGACAAGCCCCACAACTCCCTTGAGGTAGGGGCTCAGTTTTGAATGGGTTCATGTCTATCCCAGCTGCCTCTGAGCCCCGTCAGGATTCTACATACCTCTGCATCATGCCTTTCTACATTTAACCAGAAGCCCACACAGGCAGGACCCCCAGTGCCTATCTTCAACCAATAATTATTTGCTGAGTGGCCAGAGGTAAGGATTAACTTAAAAGATGTGAGCCATCCAGGATCTGTCATTATTAATAGGGAACAGACACACAGACACAGCACATGGGGCCTTGTGTGTCTGTGTCTGATGGGTCACACTGGGTGGCACATGCCAAGATGTCACCCAAAGGCACCAGGAAAACAAAGTACTGTGACCACAACCTAGAGCCAGGCCCTGGGTTTAAAATCAACCAAGCTACTGTAATGGCTCTGGGACGACCTACATAGGACTGCCTGCAAGGACAAGCCTGCCCCAGCCAGTCAGGGTTGGGAGGGAACTCACTTAGAGGAAGCACAGGATGAGCTCAAAGAAAATAGCCAGTGCATGTGATGGCACACACCTTTAACCCCAGCACTCAGGAAGCTGAGGCAGGTAGATCTGAGCTCGAGGCCAGCCTGGGCTACATAGTAAGTTCCAGGAGAGCTGAGGCTACAGAGACCTTGTCACAACAAAAAACACACACACACACACACACACACACACGCACCAAACAGCCAGAGAGGGGAGGAAGAGAAGGCTCAGCAGGTAAAGGTGTTTGCTGTCAAGCTCGACATCTGAGTTTTGATCCCAGGCACCCACATGCTGTGGAAGAAGTGACCACACTAGCTGTGTGTGAACGTGCGCTCTCGCGCGCACACACACACACACACACAAACTAAACAAACGTAAAAAGGAAACTGAGGTGACCGGACAGGACGGGACAAGCGTCAGTGTTCCACTTAAACCCCTGGATGTGGCAGAGGGCTGGAATAGCTGCGGGCAGGGAAGGGGCGAACAAGTGGGTCCCCAGGGGGACCGGGTGCTGCTGCAGAGTGCCGGGAGCCGCGCAGGGCTGCAGGGGTCCCAGTTGGCCCGAACCGCCTCCGGATGTGGGAGCGGAGACGGTGGAAGGGAGTCGAGGCACGGCGGGGCCCGGAGCACGGCCAGGTCCTCCCCGAGCGGAGCGATCGCCCAAGACGGCAGCACCGAGCCGGGCCCCAGGGACAGGGCCGAAACGCCGCCCGCTGCCGCCCGGAGGAGCAGGGCCCTCGGCCCCCGATCCCGGCCTTGGCGCGCACTCACCGCCGCCCGCGCCCGCCGGCCCCCGGGCCGTGCTCCATGGCTCCCTGCCGCCCGCCCGAGCGTCCGTCTGTCCCTCAGGGGCCCGGACCGGCCACTGCTCCGCCGCCACCGCCGCTCCCCCGCGGGCGGAAGTGAGCCTGGCTCCTAACACCACTCCGGAAGTGACGCGTGGAGGGAGCAGGGGCAGCCCGAGGCCTGGGGGCGGGGACTGAGGCTGAGGGAAGTGGACTCTCCTAGGGTTGGTGGGAGTGGGGGCCAGGAAAGAGGGCGGGGCCTGAGGTGGGGCGGGGCCTTGAAGGGGTGAGATCTGGACTGAGGGAGGAGTCATCATGGGGCGGAGCCACAGTGAAGAGAAATTGGGTCTAGGGGCTAGGCATGAGCGGAGAGCAGATCAATGGATGGAGAAAAACTGGGTTTGGAACGAAGAGAGGGATTATGGGAGTGGGGGCTCTCCTATAGGCGGGGCCATGGCTGCAGTGAGGTTAGTGGCCTAGGTTAGGGGCCTGGAATGAGGGGAGGGCCGAGGTTGAAGTGCAGCAGGATGGCAAATTGTCTTGGCTGCAATGGGCTTGGTTGGCCTAGGGACGGGTTCTGATATGGAGACAGGGCCATGAGTGAAGTTAGGCGCATTGGTCTGGAATCAAAGCCTGGGCTGACAAGGGTCCAGGAAGACAGGAGAGATGCAGTTTGGTCTACAGGTGGGGCCTAAACTGGGCAGAGCCTGGTTGAATGGGGTCTGCACTCCCAATTAATTAACAAGAGAGACCACAAGTCACACACTAACCCCAGTACACTCATAGTAGGGGACTTCAATACCCCACTGAGCCCTTTGGACAGGTCAACAGGACAAAGAATAAACAGACATCTGAACTGAATGATATGATACACCAAATGGACCTCATAGACCTCTACCGAATATTCCATCCTAATACCAGAGAATACACTTCTACTCAGCACCCCACAGAACATTCTCCAAAATCGACCACATACTGGGATACAGAAGAAACCTCCATAAATACAAAAAGACAAATAATTTCATGCATTCTATCAGACCACAGTGCAATAAAGCTCAACATCAACACCAGGATAAGCCCTACTGCCTACAAGAACACATGGAGACGAAACAACACACTCTTGAATAATGAATGGGTCAACGAAGAGATAAAGAAAGAAAGAAATAAAAGCATTCCTGGAACTGAATGACAATGATAATACAACAAAACCTATGTGATACTTTAAAAGCAGCTGTAAGAGGGAAATTTATAGCCCTGGGTGCCTACATTAGAAAAACAGAAAGAGCAGGGCTGGAGAGATGGCCTAGCGGTTAAGAGCGCCGACCGCTCTTACAGAGGACCCGGGTGCAATCCCCAGCACCCACATGGCGGCCGAGAACCGTCTGAAACTCCAATTCCAGGAGAACTTCAGTTCCAGGGGAATCTGACACCCTCTTCTGACCTCCACGGCATTGCATGACACGGGCGCACAAACTTGCACGCAGACAGTACATTGATACACATACAGTAATAAATAAAATAATAAAAAAAAAGAAAAACAGAAAGAGCACAAGTGAATGATCCAGCACTGCAGCTAAAAGCACTTGAGAGGCAACAACAGATGAACCCTAAACGCAGGAAGAAATAACAAAACTCAGAGCAGAAATCAATGAAATAGAAACAAAGCAAGCAATACAAAAAAAAAAAAAAAATCAATGAATCCAAAAATTGGTTCTTTGAGAGAATAAACAAGATAGACCTCTAGCCCAGTTAACCTAAAGAAAGAAGGAACAACTCCAAATCAATACAATCAGTGTTGAAAGGGAAAATATCACAACAGAGGACCAGGGTTCGATCCCCAGCACCCATATGGCGGCTGAGAACCATCCGTAACTCCGATTCCAGGAGAATCCAACGCCCTCTTCTGACCTCCGCGGCATTGCACAACACAGGTGCACAAACCTACATGCAGACAGTACATTCATACACATAAAAAAATAAATAGCCGGGCGTGGTGGCACACGCCTTTAATCCTAGCACTTGGGAGGCAGAGGCAGGCAGATCTTTGTGAGTTCAAGGCCAGCCTGGTCTACACAGTGAGTTCCAGGACAGGTGGGGCTACAGGGAGACCCTGTCTCGAAAAGACCAAAAGTAAATAAATAAATAAATAAATAAATAAATAAATAAAGGAAGTGAAGAGAAATCCCACAGAGTGGGAGGAAACTTTCACCACAGAAACATCTGACAAAGCATTGATTTCCAGAATATATAAACTACTCAAAAAACAAAGAAGAAAGAAAACAAATGACCCACTCAATAGATGGAGCAAAGAACTGAACAGAGACTTCACAAGTGAGGAATTAGAGATGGCTGAGAAACACCTTAAGAAGTGTTCAACATCACTAATCATTAAGGAAATGCAAATCAAAACCACTTTAAGATATCATCTTACTCCAATAAGACTGGCTAGGATCAAGAAAACAAATGATACCAAGTGCTGGAGAGGTTGTGGGGAAAGGGGAACACTCATCCACTGCTGGTGGGAATGTAAACTCGTACAGCCACTATGGAAAGCAGTGTGGAGAACCCTTGGAAGACTTGGAATGAACTTGCCACCCGACCCAGCCATACCACTCCTAGGCATGTACCCTCAAGACTCACCCCACCGCAGAGATACATGCACGGCCATGTTTATTTCAGCTCTCTTCACAATAGCAAGGAGCTGGAACCAACCCAAATGCCCCTCAACTGATGAGTGGATAGAGAAAATGTGGTACATCTACACAATGGAGTTCTATGCAGCAGTAAAGAAAGACGACATCATGAGCTTTGCAGGAAAATGGCTGGAGCTAGAGGACATCATGCTGAGTGAAGTAACACAGTCCCAGAAAAACAAACGACGAATGGTATCCCTCATCTGTGGATGCTAGTGCCAATTACCTAGTTGTAAGTATTTCTTGTGCATGGCCCCTTGAGATTTTGTCCAAAGCAGTTGGGAGTGATGCATATTGGAAACAACAACAACAGAAAGGACTGCATCAAAGAACTGACTGAAACAGTGAACTTCTGCTCAAAACAGTCAACTTCCCCATGGAGAATATTGAGAAAGACTGAGAAAGAGATGAAAAGCATGTTTGGCAGAATGCATGAGCTCTGGCGGGGATGGGGTGGGGAACATGGGTCTAGATTTGATAATCTTGTACAAAATATAAAAAAAAATTTAATTAAAAAATAAAGAGAAATAATTTAAAATTTAGTTTATAAAATATTTCATATATTAATGAGATCATATAGTACTTGTCTGTGTGTCTGAGTCACCTCAATGGCATTGTTCCCTGCAGGTCATAAAAAAAAAAAATTAACAAGAAAATCCGTTGTTTTTTTTCCACAGCAGTGTTGAGGCATATCTCTTTCTTTGTGGGATTTTTTTAATTACATGTATTTGTGTGTGAGTAGACATTCCTTTTTTAAAATTTATTTATTTATTTATTTATTTATTTATTTATTTGAGACAGGGTCTCCCTGTAGCCCCAGCTGTCCTGGAACTCACTCTGTAGACCAGGCTGGCCTTGAACTCACAGAGATCCGCTTGCCTCTGCCTCTGGAGTACTGGGATTAAAGGCGTGCGCCACCACGCCCGGCTGATGTAGTAGACATACCTGTACCACTGATGTGGGGAAGTCAGAGATCGAGTGCTCATTCTTTTCCAGGCTATATGGATTCCAGTGATTGAACTCACATCTTCAGATTTGGAGGCACGCCTCTCTACACACTGAGCCCTCTCACCAGCCCTAACTCACTTTTTAATTTTCATTTTCTTTTTTTTTTGAGACAAGATCTTACTCTGTAGCCGGAGTGACCTAGAACTCTATGGTACCACAGCCTGGCTTCTCCAACACATAGCCATCCTCCTGCCTCAGCCACCAGATTGTTAGAATGACAGGATCTAGCATGTCCAACTAGTGAAGTTATTTGGTGAGGGGTGGCGGCAGCCTGGCATATGGCCCAAGCTGGCATTAAACTCCTTGGTCTCCTGCCTCAGTTTCCTGAGTGCTGGCATTATGGACGTGCAACATCACACCCAAATTAATTTTTTATTTTTTGGTCTTTTCGAGACAGGGTCTCCCTGTAGTCCCAGCTGTCCTGGAACTCACTCTGTAGACCAGGCTGGCCTTGAACTCACAAAGATCCGCCTGCTTCTGCCTCCCAAGTGCTAGGATTAAAGGTGTGCGCCACCACGCCCGGCGCCAACTTAATATTTAACACCCTATAAAAACATATCCTAAAGCCAGGCATGGTGGTGCACACCTTTAATCCCAGCAGTCTGAGGCAGAGGCAGGCAGATCTCTGAGTTCAAGGCCAGCTGGGGCTACAGGGAAACCCTATCTTAAAAACACCAAAATAAATATCCGGGTGTGGTGGTGCATGCCCTTAATCCCCATGAGCATTGCAAGACATGGGTGCATTTACACACATGGAGGCAATACATTCATACACATAAAATAAAAATGAAAAAATATATACATTAAAATTCATATCTACATATATAAATATCATGGGGCTGGAGAGATGGGAGATCACAACCATCTGTAACTCTAGTTTCCAGGATCCAGTCTCCTCTTCTGGCCTGTAAGGATACTGCACACACATAATACACTTACATGCAGGCAAAATACTTCTACACATGAAAATAAATAAGCATTCAAACTATGTCATACACTAGGCCAGAGAGATGGCTCAGTGGGAGAAACACTTCCCCTAAGCCCTGAGGACCCGAGTTCACACCCACCGTGGAGCCCAGATGGTGGGAGAGGAGACTCTCAGAAGTTGTCCTCTGACCTCCTCTTATGTAGGAATTTCCTCAGCACTCCATCTTGTCCTTTGGCCATGAAAACTAAGCTGCAGGACGTTCACTGGGGCCATGAACTCCCCATCCTGCAATAAGCTCAGGAAAGGACAGCTTCAGGAAGTTCCTGAAGCTCAGCAGGGTCACCAGGCTTCTCCCTCCCCAGGTCAGTGCTCAAACTAGCCAAGCCACCTGGAAGGGACATGGGGACACGGGGACATGCTCCAACCTGCTGAGCTGCCTGCAGATCATACAGTGAGCTCCAGCGTGCAGCTTCAGGTCTCCTGAGTCACTCATGCATCAGTGGGCTTTGGTGATGCAGTGATCTGTAAGGAACCCTCACTCCTGTGAGGAACCCCAGTGAACCCACTGCTTAACAGGTCGGAGTCAGCTGGTTCCTTAGCTTGGTCTTGTAGAAATAAGGGCTGCCCTAACTAGCTCTATTTTGGCTACAACAGCCATTTTTATTTATTAATTTTTATTTTTTGTCTTTTTTTTTTTTTGAGTCAGGGTCTTTCTTTTTTTTAAAAATTTTTTTTATTATTATTTATTTATTTATTTTTGTATGTGTATGAATGTACTGTCTGCATGCAGGTCTGTGCACCCGTGTCGTGCAATGCCGCGGAGGTCAGAAGAGGGTCTCGGATTCCCCTGGAACTGGAGTTCTCCTGGAATTGGAGTTACAGACGGTTCTTAGCCGCCATGTGGGTGCTGGGGATCGAACCCGGGTCCTCTGCAAGAGCGTCGGTGCTCTTAACTGCTAGGCTATCTCTCCAGCCCCGAGTCAGGGTCTTTCTTTAATCCCAGCTGTCCTGGAGCTCGCTCTGTAGACCAGGCTGGCCTTGAACTCACAGAGATCCGCCTGCCTCTGCCTCCCGAGTGCTGGGACTAAAGGCGTGTGCCACCATGCCCAGCTTAACAGCCATTTTTAGATATCCTTAAGTGTCTGTTGGAATTGACTTAGTATAAAGAAATGCCTAGTCACAAGCTTCTCCCCTCCACCCACTGCAGGGCTTGTAGCTAAAAGATAACCACTGGAATGTATGGCCAGAGGTCTGCAAACAATCATCAGCCGCCAGCCACCCCTAGTCTCAGAAGTGACCAGAAAAGGTCAGTGACTTAAGGCACCAAGATTTAGCCAATAGGCCCACTCCCTGGTACTAATAGTAACTGACATCTTTCAAATGGACAGTTCAAGGAGATCTGACGCCTTCTTCTGCCCTCCACACTTACATAATGCAGGTTCAAGAAACAGTAGGTATTAGTCTTTCCTTTCAAACCCTGTTGGGGCTGGAGAGACGGCTCAGCAGTTAAGTGCACCAACTGCTCTTGCAGAGGACCCGGGTTCAATTCCCAGCACCCACATGGTGGCTAAGAACCATCTTTAACTCCAGTTCCAGGGGAATTTGATGCCCTCTTCTGACCACTGAGGCATTGCACGACATAGGTGCACCAACCTACATGCAGACAGTACACATACACATAAAAAATAATAAATAGGGCTGAGAGATGGCCTAGCTGTTAAGAGCGCTGACTGCTCTTGCAGAGGACCAGGGTTCAATCCCCAGCACCCACATGGCGGCTGAGAACCGTCTGTAACTCCAATTCCAGGAGAACTCCAGTTACAGGGGAATCTGACGCCCTCTTCTGACCTCCGCGGCATTGCACGACACGGGTGCACAAACCTACATGCAGACATTACATTCATACACATAAAAAAATAAATAGCCGGGCGTGGTGGCACACGCCTTTAATCCTAGCACTTGGGAGGCAGAGGCAGGCGGATCTTTGTGAGTTCAAGGCCAGACTGGTATACAGAGTGAGTTCCAGGACAGCTGGGGCTACAGGGAGACCCTGTCTCAAAATGAGCAAAAAAAAGGGTGTCGGATTCCCTTGGAACTGGAGTTAAAGATGGTTCTTAGCCCATGTGGGTGCTGGGAATCAAACCCGGGTCCTCTGCAAGAGCAGTCAGTGCTCTTAACCGCTAAGCCATCTCTCCAGCAGCAGGAATTCTAATCTTTTCATTTCCCACAGCCTAGAAGGCTCCTGCGTGAAGTCAGGTCCTCCAGCTGCCCTGGACCCTGAGACCCTGGGGCCTTGCAGCTCTTCTTCCCCTCCTTCCACTTTGCTCTGATTTTTTTTTTCCCCCCCCTGGTCTTTTCGAGACAGGGTCTCCCTGTAGCCCCAGCTGACCTGGAACTCACTCTGTAGACCAGGCTGGCCTTGAACTCACAAAGATCCGCCTGCCTCTGCTAGGATTAAAGGCGTGCGCCACCACGCCCGGCTGATTTTGTTTTTTTTTAAACCAGACAGGGTCTCACTATATAGCCCAGGCTATTCTATAACTCACTATATAGCCCAGGCTATCCTGTAACTCCCTATGTAGACCAGCCTGTCATCAAACTCACAGAGATCCACCTGCCTTTAGTCCTAGCACTTGGGAGGCAAAGTCCTGCTTCACCACACAGGGCCATAAATGAAGCTGAATGATTATCGACTCCAGCCCAGCACCGTAGAGGGGCGGTCTGTCCTGTCCCCACCTCCACTCCAAGAGAGAAGCAGGGATGGAAGGACTGTCCTCGTCAGGGTTCTGTCCTCCCAGCTGGGCCTCCCAGCCCTGGGTGTCCTGGTCTACCCCTTGCCAGAGCTGCTCCTCAAGGCTCCCAGCTCCTGTACAGGAGTCAGTTAACTGCTGGTCTTTGCTTCCTTTTCTGGTGATTTCTTCCAGGACCAGGTCTGTCCCCAGCCCCCTTCCTTCAAATCCCTGGATTCCTCTAGGCCACGCCACCCAGAGGTGGGAAGAGCCAGGGCTGGTCCAGCCAGAAAGCCCAGCTCTGCCTGAACATAGGGACGAGGGTGACGTGCAGGGCCCATGGGAAGGACTGGGATGGGGCAAGCTCCCCACTAACATGTGTACCCTTCCCCCTCCCCTCACGAAGTTCTCCCACCTACCTCAGGATTCTTGGTACAATGAAAAGCCACTGTTAGAGGCAGACATCAAGACTCGATTATATAATCTGCACTCTGGAGGGAGGGAGAGGCAGGAGGATCTCTGTGAGTTCAAGGCCAGACTTGTCTACATGGTGAGTTCCAAGATGGCTAGGGTTACCGGGCACCCTATCAAAAATAGACAAATAAATAAATAAATAAATAAATAAATAAATAAATAAATAAATAGCATGGTAATGGTGGTACATATCTTTAATCCCAGAACTCCAGAGGCAGAGGCACTCTACTCACTGAGCTATGAAGTACTTACTGTGGATGAACCCAGGACCTCATGCTAGAGGAGAACAATGTGTTACAAGCATTCTGCCCACTGCACTACAAGCACTCTGCCCATGAAACTACAAGCACTTTACCAACTGAGCTACAAGCACTCTACCCACTGAGATACATTTTTTATTTTGTTTTGAGACAATGTCTCACTATAGGACCCAGGATGGCCTCAAATTGGTGATCCTCCTGCCTCAGCCCTGAAGGTGCTGGGATCACAGGCATGAAGCCACTATGCCTAGCTTTCTTCTGCCTTCATAAAAAGCCAGTTCCAGGGGCTGGAGAGATGGCCTAGCAGTTAAGAGTGCCAACTGCTCTTGCAGAGGACCCACGTTCGATCTCCAGCACCCACATGGTGGCTGAGAACTGTCTTTAACTCCAGTTCCAGGGGAATCCGACGCCCTCTTCTGACCTCCGCGGCATTGCACGACATGGGTACACAGACCTACATACAGACACATTCATACACATAAATAAATAAAATTTAAAAAGCCAGTTCCAGGCTGTAGAGATCGCTCAGTGGTTAAGAGCACTGGCTGCTCTTGCAGAAGACCTGGGTTTGATTCCCAGCATCCATGTGGCAGCTAACAACTCTCTATAAGTCCAGTTCCAGGGAATCTTATGCCCTCTTCTGATCTCCATGGGCATTCCAGGACATCGGGGCATTGACACGCATGCAGGGAACATACTCATACACAGAAAATAAAACAAAGTTTGGGGTTTTTTTTTGGTCTTTTCAAAACAGGGTCTCCCTGTAGCCCCAGCTGTCCTGGAACTCACTTTGTAGACCAGGCTGGCCTTGAACTCACAAAGATCCGCCTGCCTCTGCCTCCCAAGTGCTAGGATTAAAGGCGTGTGTGAACACGCCCGGCAACAAAATTATTATTATTATTATTATTTTGGTCTTTTCGAGACACGGTCTCCCTGTAGCCCCAGCTAGCTTGGAACTCTCTCTGTGAACCTTGAACTCACAAATATCCACCTGCCTCTGCCTCCCAAGTGCTAGGATTAAAGGCTTGCGCCACCATGCCCGGCAACAAAATTATTTTTTAAGTCAGTTCCAAATTTCAAGGGGGAAAGAACCAGAGCAAGAGAGGAAGAGCAAACGAGAGTGTGTGTATGTGTGTGTGAGAGAGAGAAGCCAGGAAGTGGTTGCTGTAGAAGGAAGGCAGGAAGTGGGCCTGTTAAAATAGCACCAGGCAGCTGAGCAGGGTGGGAGGGCTCAGGCCCCCCCCCAGAGATACTATAGGAGGGCTGACGCCCCCCAGATGGCTTCCTTAGTCCCAGGCCCTGCAAGAGCAGCCATGCTCTTAACCACTGAGCCCGCTCTCCAGCTCTGTTCTCACTATATAGCTGTGGCTGGCCTGAAACTCTCTAGCCCAGGCTGGCATCAACCTCACAGAGATGGAAGTGAGCTGCCTTCCAAGTGCTTGGATTAAAGGTGTGTGCTACCACCCCTGGCTATTTTGTATTTTGACTGGAGTCCTGCTCTGCCTTCCAGGCCAGCCGATCGGATGGTTTCCTTGCCCTAGACGCTCACTCGCGGCTGGGACCACTTGCTCCTACCACCACCCACATCTGCAGGAGTAACCTTGAAGCACCAGGTCTGGCTGTGCAGGAAGACCCTGCCAGGAGTGGTGGCATTTGAAGAGCTGGAGAAGCCTGACTGCTGCACATGTGGAGCTTATGTTTGGGGAATGGGAACTGAGACATCTGGGTTCTCAATATACGCACCTGTGACTGGACATAGCAGAGGCATGTTGTGGGATATACATCCCATGACTGCATAATGAACTACTTTTTTTGTTTTTCTCTTTTTGAGGCAGGGTCTCCCTATCACCCCATCTGGCCTGGAAGTCACTATGTAGACCAGGCTGGCCTTGAACTCACAGAGATCCACCTGCCTGTGCCTCCTGAGAGCTGGAATTAAAGGCCTATGCCCCTGGCAATAATGAATTACTTTATATCCTTCAGAGGGAGTGGTGATGCTGGGGTAGTTGAAAGTTGAAGCCAGGCGTGGTGGCGCACGCCTTTAATCCTAGCACTTGGGAGGCAGAGGCAGGCGGATCTTTGTGAGTTCAAGGCCAGCGTGGTCTACAGAGTGAGTTCCAGGCCAGCTGGGGCGGCTACCGGTGAGACCCTGTTTGAAAAGACCAAAAAAAAAAAAAAAAAAAACGTTGAGAGCCCAGGTTGTGGCGGCACGCCCGCCTTTAATCCTAGCACTTGGGAGCAGAGGCAGGTGGATCTTTGTGAGTTCAAGGCCAGCCTGGTCTACATAGCGAGTTCCAGGACAGCCGGAGCTACAGGGAGACCTGTCTCAAAAAGACCAAAAAAAAACAAAAAACAAAAAATAGTTGAGAGAGGAAGGTCACAGGAATGAGGCCACCCTGGGCTACAGGGACTCGAGAGATGGTTCAGTGGTTAAGAGCTTGTAGTAGCAGGGTGTGGTGGTACAAGCTTTTTTATTTTTTTAATTTTTTTAATTAATTTTATTTATTCTGTAATGTGTATGAATATTACTGTCTGCCACAAGTTTGTGTCGCCTGTCTGCAATGGGTAGGTCAGAGAGGGGAGAGGGTGTCGGATTCCCTGAACTGGAGTTCTCCTGGAATGGAGTTTCAGACGGTTCTCGGCGCCCTGTGGCTGGGGGTCGGAACCCGGGTCCTCTTGTAAGAGGGGTTGGCGCTTTAAAAAAAAAAAAAAAAGCCGGGCCTGGTGGCACATGCCTTTAATCCTAGCACTTGGGAGGCAGAGGCAGGCGGATCTTTGTGAGTTCAAGGCCAGCCTGGTAAGGCGAGTTCCAGGACAGCTGGGGCTACAAGAGACCCTGTCTAGAAAGACTAAAAAAAAAAAAAAAAAAAAGAGGTCGGCGCTCTTAACCGCTAGGCCATCTCTCCATCCCAGTACAAGCTTTTAATCATAGCACTGGAGAGGCAGAGGCCGGAGGATCTCTGTGGGTTTTACAGGCTAGCCTGGTCTCCATAAGGCTTTCTAGGCCAACTGGGGCTAGAAGGAGACATTGCCTCAAAAAACATAATAAAACAAAAAAGCATGGACCATTCTTTTTTTTTGTCTTTTTTGAGACAGAGTCTCCCTGTAGCCCCAGCTGGCCTGGAACTCACTCTGTAGATCAGATTGTCCTTGACTATTCATGGAGATCCACCTGCCTCTGCCTCCCGAGTGTTGGGATTGAAGGTGTGCGCCACCACACTTGGCGAATGGACCATTCTTTTTTTTTTTTTTTTGGTCTTTTCGAGATGGGGTCTCCTGTAGCCCCAGCTGGCTTGGAACTCACTCTATAGACCAGGCTGGCCTTGAACTCACAGAGATCCGCCTGCCTCTACCTCCCAAGTGCTAGGATTAAAGGCGTGTGCCACCCCCGGCTTGACCTTTTTTTTTTTTTTTGGTCTTTTCGAGACAGGGTCTCCCTGTAGTCCCAGCTGTCCTGGAACTCACTCTGTAGACCAGGCTGGCCTTGAACTCACAAAGATCCGCCTGCCCCTGCCTCCCAGTGCTAGGATTAAAGGTGTGTGCCACCACGCCCAGCTGGCTGGACCATTCTTAAAGAGCACCTGAGTTTTCTTCCTACCACCCATGTCAAGTTCCTAACCCTCTGTGACAGTAGGTACAGGAGCCACAAGCAAGTCATCTGCACTCTGCAGACTCCTGCAGGGCTGAACATAAACACACAAAGATGAAGACACATACACACAAATCTAAGCAGTGGGGAGCTGACCTAGAATCCCCAGTGAGGGGCTGAGGCGTGGCTCAGGGGTTAGGCAGTTTTGGGACCCTGAGTTCCATCTTCAGTTAAGTAAAAATAGTTTGAGATTCTTCATAACCCTGCTATGGTGTAGCAAGAGATAATTTTTAGTTTTCCTTCAGGCTTTCATGGCTCAAAGGTCCCTCCTGGAGCAAGGACACAACAACTGAGAGTTCTGGTTCCCAGGGCAGGTCACATACATATGAACTTTCCCCAATCTACGTATCTTGCAGCTGGCACTAAAGAATTCCTAGCTGGAGCCTGGCATGGTGGCGCACACCTTTAATCCCAGCACTTGGGAGGCAGAGGCAGGCGGATCTCTGAGCTCAAGGGCAGCCTAGTCTACATAGCGAGCTCCAGGTCAGCTGGGACTAAAGGGAGACCCTGTCTCAAAAAGAAAAAAAAAAATTCCTAGCTGGCTGAGCATGGTGGCATACACCTTTACTCCAAACACTATGCAGCTCGAACTGGCCTAGACGTCGCTGTGCAAACCAGGGTGGCCTGGAGGCTCAAACGTTAAGCGAGGTCTGAGTTTCCAAGGGCCACACCTGGGCCTTGAACCTGAAACACAGCTGGGCCTTGAACCTGAAACACAGCGCTTTATACCATCGCTGGAAACATTGCGGCAGCCATCTTGGAAGAGGTGAAGAGTAGCGGCCACCCGCGGTCTTCTGGGGATTGTAGTCCAGGCCCAGCCTCCGCCTCGCGTAGGCCCCGCCCACAAAAGCGCTCCCATCGTGCCCTGCGGCGGCAGGTGGGGCGTGCCGGTTGCTAGGACTTGGCGAAGCGTGGCGCTCGGACGCTCGTCCCCTCAGGTGAGCAGGCTCCCTGGTGGCTCGACTTGTCTGTCTATCGACTTCAGGGCGACAGGGATGGGGAACATATCCCTATGCTGGAAGGGAACCAAGGCCATGCGGGAGCGGATATGGGGCAGATGGCCGGAGCTGGAGGGTCGCGCGCATCCCGGGAGGTGGGTGGGTGTGCGTGTGCGCGTGCGCTAGCAGTCAATTCTACTACGCGTGCGCCTAATCCTTTGCGCCCACCGCTACTTCGGTCGACTCTTTGCTGCGCATGCTTCTGCCCTGTACTAGTCCCAGAAACCCCACAATCTCTGCTTCCGGTTTGCTTGGTATGGGTCATAGAAGTCAGTCCCCTGTCTCAGGGCTGCCTGTCACCTTAGAGATGTTCTGGGCTGGAGAGATGGCTCAGCGGTTGAGAGCTGTGACTGCTCTTGCAGAGGACCCGGGTTCAATTCCCAGCACCCACATGGCGGCTAAGAACCGTCTTAAAAAAAAGAAACATGTTCTGTTTCCCTTTAAGCCATGGTATCCTGTGCAATAATTATTGATTTGTGTGCGTGTGTGTGATAATAGGGATGGCACTCTGGACTACTGGTCTAGCTATGCTGGCCTTTTACCTCTGAGCCACGCCCCCAACCCCTCCCTGGGGATTCTAGCTGCCACTCTACCCTGCGCAGTGGCCCCGGCCCCTCACTTGGGGAGTCTGGCTGGAGTTATGCTACTTCTCATGGTTACCAACCTTACTGCCCTGTCATCTACAGCTAAGATTCATGGAAGTATATATTCTTATTTTTATTTATTTTTTTATGTGTATGAATGTACTGTCTGCATGTAGGTTGGTGCACCCGTGTCGTGCAATGCTACGAAGGTCAGAAGAGGGCGTCGGATTCCCCTGGAACTGGAGTTAAAGACTGTTCTTAGCTGCCATGTGGGTGCTGGCAATCAAACCTGAGTCATTGGGTATCATCCCATAGCTTTTATTTTATTTATTTATTTATTTATTTATTTATTTATTTATTTATTTAGTCTTTTCGAGACAGGATCTCCCTGTAGTCCCAGCTGTCCTGGAACTCACTCTGTAGACCAGGCTAGCCTTGAACTCACAGAGATCCGCCTGCCTCTGCCTCCCAAGTGCTAGGATTAAAGGCGTGCGCCACCACGCCCGGCCATCCCATAGCTTTTAAATTGCCATCCCCCGAGGTCCACATGCCCTCTCGGTCCTGTCTCCGAGTTAACCTCCTTTCTGTGTTGCTTGTTTTGTTTCTTCTCAGACAGATGTGGTAGTTTTTTTTTTTTTTTTAATTTTATTTATTTAAAAATTTTATTTTTTTATGTGTATGAATGTACTGTCTGCATGCAGGTTTGTGCACCTGTGTCGTGCAATGCCGCGGAGGTCAGAAGAGGGCGTCGGATTCCCCTGGAACTGGAGTTCTCCTGGAATTGGAGTTTCAGACGGTTCTCAGCTGCCATGTGGGTGCTGGGGATCGAACCCGGGTCCTCTGCAAGAGCGGTCGGTGCTCTTAACCGCTAGGCCATCTCTCCAGCCCCAGACGTCGTAGTTTTGAGGGGACAAATAGAGCTGTGTGTGTTTTGCCGTGGATGCAGTGTGGCTTCAGGGCACAAGCAGGCAGTGCGGGCTGCAGACAGTGTGATGTGGTGGGAGACGGTAGATTCTCTGGGCTCTGTTCTCCGTAGGTCCTGTGCAATGACACCTATGATTCATCCAGGTCAGTGGGTATCACCGCAATTCCCATGACTCCGTAGGGGCACTTCTGGTTCCAAAGGTTGGCCAGTGAACCAGAACAGAGTGATGCCATCCCTGGAGTCCCAAGTGAGTAGTCAGCTGGTACATGAATCCATGAATCCATCCGGTGCCACAGAGATCCCTAGATTTCAGGATGGAGAAGCCAGGGGTGTGGGAGGTCATTCCTTCCTGAGTAATTTTACTTCTGCCAGTAACTTAATGTCAGCAGTCTCAGCCACATCTGAAACAGGAACAGGCAAGGCACGAATTATAGAATGCATGGCTTTTTTTTCATGACAGTCATGTTCTCACTCTGAGCAACGCCCCAGCCCCTCACTGGGGATCCTAGGCTGTCACTCTACCTGAGCCACGCCCCCAGCCCCTCACTGGGATTCTAGGCTGTCACTCTACACGCCCCCAGCACACCCCCAGCCCCTCACTGGGATTCTAGGCTGTCACTCTGCCTGAGCCACGCCCCCAGCCCCTCACTGAGGATTCTAGGCTGTCACTCCACCCTGAGCCACACCCCCAGCCCCTCACTGGGGATCCTAGGCTGTCACTCTACCTGAGCCACGCCCCCAGCCCCTTACTGGGGATGCTAGGCTGTCACTCTACCTGAGCCATGCCCCCAGCCCCTCACTGGGGATGCTAGGCTGTCACTCTACCTGAGCCACGCCCCCAGCCCCTCACTGGGGATGCTAGGCTGTCACTCTACCTGAGCCATGCCCCCAGCTCCTCACTGGGGATCCTAGGCTGTCACTCTACCCTGAGCCACGCCCCCAGCCCCTCACTGGGGATTCTAGGCTGTCACTCTACCTGAGCCACGCCCCCAGCCCCTCCCTGGGGATCCTAGGCTGTCACTCTACCTGAGCCACGCCCCCAGCCCCTCACTGGGGATTCTAGGCTGTCACTCTACCTGAGCCACGCCCCCAGCCCCTCACTGGGGATTCTAGGCTGTCACTCTACCTGAGCCACGCCCCCAGCCCCTCACTGGGGATTCTAGGCTGTCACTCTACCTGAGCCACGCCCCCAGCCCCTCACTGGGATTCTAGGCTGTCACTCTCCCTGAGCCACGCCCCCAGCCCCTCACTGGGGATTCTAGGCTGTCACTCTACCTGAGCCACGCCCCCAGCCCCTCACTGAGATCCTAGGCTGTCACTCTACCCTGAGCCACGCCCCCAGCCCCTCACTGGGATCCTAGGCTGTCACTCTACCTGAGCCATGCCCCCAGCCCCTCACTGAGATTCTAGGCTGTCACTCTACCTGAGCCCCGCCCCCAGCCCCTCACTGGGATTCTAGGCTGTCACTCTACCCTGAGCCTTTCACTGGGGATTCTATACTGTCACTTTACCCCTGAGCCATATTCCTAGACCTTCACTGAAGGATTCTGGGTAAGCCGCTGGTGATTTTCTTGGCTGCTCATCAGGACTGGCTGGACTTGCTACTGTAACTTGGGCTTAGTCAGCTGGGTGTAATGTTGGCCACGGACATCTAGGAGGCAGATGAGTTCCTGACTTGAGTGCCTAAGGAGGCATTTGGGTTGGATGTCATGGACTGTGATGGCAGGGTTAAACTGTTCTCTCAAGTGGTCTGTGTGTTAACTCTTGGTGGGTCTGTGTCCTCCTCTCCTGGCCTGCCACCTCCCATCGTGTCCATTCCAGCTGTGAGCCTTGAGAGCCTGTAGAATCAGCTCTGGGCTCAGAACCAGCCTCCTCCCCCTTTGGCCCTGCTCCTCTGCATGGGGCCTCATTCAGCCTCACTCTCCCCTGTGCACCACAGGGCAGCTGTGCTCGTGTTGGCTGAGGCCTCAGAGCACTGGGCACAGTGAGCCATGAGCCTTGGCAAATAGCTCCTGCAGTGTGGGTTGGCACATTCCTGAGCTAGCTCATTAAGGGGCGCTCAGGAAACTTGTGGCCTGTGCCAGGTGTCACAGCCTCAGCCAACCAACTTTTTTTTTTTTTTTTTGGTCTTTTCGAAACAGGGTCTCCCTGTAGCCCTAGCTGTCCCAGAACTCACTCTGTAGACCAGGCTGGCCTTGAGCTCACAGAGGTCCGCCTGCCTCTGCCTCCCAAGTGCTAGGATTAAAGGCGTGCGCCACCACACCCAGCAGCCAACCAACTTTTCTAGGGGGTACTGAGGTGGGGTTTGGTATTTATCTTGTCTGACTGGAATTCATTGTACTATAATTCACTGTAATTCACTGGCCTTCAGTTTGTAGCCATCTTCCTGCCTCTTCTTCACCTGGGATAACGGACGTGTGCCATCATGCCTGGTTTGTGGCATGCTAGGGACAAGCCCAGGGCTCTGTACATGCCAGGTGTGAGGCTTTTCCCCATTGTGTCACATCACCCGCTGGTCAGTTTCACTGTAGTTCTCGTTGTCAGTTTCCATCACGTGTGTGAACACATCTCAGTGCTGTACCAAGCCCAGGGAAAGTGATTAGTTTCAAACCAGCAGTTAGCGGGATCCTTTCACCTCTCGGAGCCTACAGCATCCCAAGAGCAACCCCAGCCTGTGAAGCTGAAGGATGATGGTCCGCTCCGATCTCTGTCTCCCACAGTCCAGCCCCGTGGACAATGGAGCGGCCTGGGCCGGAGCAGACTGCGTGTGCAGAGCAGAGGCTGGTGCCATGGAGAGTCCACCCCGTCCTGTCAGAGCAGCAGTCCGGGGCCATGGAACTGGTCCTGGCCTATGTGGCACCCGTCCTGGACAAGCGGCAGACCTCTCGCCTCGTCAGGGAGGTGTCCACCATCCACCCCCTGCCCGCCCAGCCCCACCTCAAGCGGGTGCGCCCCAGCCGCACTGCAGGGGGGACCCATGCCTTAGAGCTATTGCTGTGCCTGGCTGGGCCATCGGCCAGCCCTCGTTCCTTGGCTGATCTCCTCCCACGACCTGCTGTGGATCCTCATGGCCTGGGTCCCCCTTTCCTGGTGCCTGTGCCGGCCCGGCCACCCCTGACCCGGAGCCAGTTTGAAGAGGCTCGGGCCCACTGGCCCACGTCCTTCCATGAGGATAGGCGAGTGACCAGTGCCCTGGCTGGGCAGCTGTTCTCAGCTCAGGAGTGCACAGCCATGCAGAGCCACATGGAACTAGCCATGCGAGCTGCACAGCAGGCAGCTGCCCAGGGCCTGCGGGCCGTGGGCGCCGTTGTGGTAGACCCAGCCTCGGGCCGTGTGCTGGCCACAGGCCATGACTGCAGTGGGGCGGCCAGCCCCCTGCTGCACGCTGTCATGGTGTGCATCGACCTGGTGGCCCAGGGCCAGGGCCGTGGTGCCTGTGACCTCAGCGCCTACCCGGCCTGCTCCTTCACTCCACCTACGGCCGCCCAGAGCGCCCGTGTGGGCAGTGTGCGTAAGCTAGACGCGGATGAGGATGAGGACGGCCTGCCCTATGTGTGTACTGGCTATGACCTGTTCGTCACCCGCGAGCCCTGCGTCATGTGCGCCATGGCCCTTGTCCACTCTCGCATCCAACGTGTCTTCTATGGGGCACCGTCACCTGATGGTGCCCTGGGCACACACTTCCGTCTCCACACGCGGCCAGACCTCAACCACCGCTTTCAAGTGTTCCGGGGCATCCTGGAGGACCAGTGCCACCTGCTGGACCCTGACCCTTAGGCCCAGTGGACTCCCACTTGCTTCCAGAACGTTCTCTGCTCTGCTTCTGGCCTGTGGGCTGTCACCAGCAGTTCCAGAAACTATGGTTCCAGGGGTTCTGTCCTGTGTGTCCTGGACATGGACAGCCTGTGCCCACCAGCCCGTGTCATCCTTTCTGGTGGCTATCAGGATGCAGGCTCAGCTCTGCAGGGGACGAGCCTGCTGGCTGTCCTGTCCCAGTGGTCCTCCAGGTTATGTCCAGGGACTGCTGTGGCATGTGAAAATAAACAACCTGAAACCAGTTTACTGTTCTGAGGAAGGCAGAGCGCACCGTTGGGCACTGGGCGGGTGGCGTGCAATGGTGAGGGCAGCTTCTTTGGGGACTGTTGCTAGCTTAGCGTGGGGTCTTTTTTTTAGGTTTTTTTTTTTAGTTTTTTCCTTTTTTTGGTATTTTTGAGGCAGGGTCTCCCTTTTAGTACCAACTGTCCTGGAGCTCCCTCTGTAGACCAGGCTGGCCTTGAACTCACAGAGATCCACCTACCTCTATCTCCTGAGTGCTGGGATTAAAGGCAAGTGCCACCATGCCCGGCTAGCGTGGGGTATTTTATGGGACAGAGAAGCCCAGGCAGAACCCTTTATGTGTCTTACGGGGGGGGGGGGGGTCTGGAAGGTTCCAGGTGTGTATGGACACAGGTTCTTTATGTGTCTTTCATGAGGGTCTGGAAGGTTCCAGGTGTATATGGACACAGGTTCTTTATGTGTCTTTCATGGGGGTCTGGAAGGTTCCAGGTGTGTGTAGACACAGGTTCTTTATGTGTCTTACATGGGGGTCTGGAAGGTTCCAGGTGTGTGTGGACACAGGTTCTTTATGTGTCTTACATGGGGGTCTGGAAGGTTCCAGGTGTGTATGGACACAGGTTCTTTATGTGTCTTTCAGGGGGGTCTGGAAGGTTCCAGGTATGTGTGGACACAGGTTCTTTATGTGTCTTACACGGGGATCTGGAAGGTTCCAGGTGTGTATGGACACAGGTTCTTTATGTGTCTTTCATGAGGGTCTGGAAGGTTCCAGGTGTATATGGACACAGGTTCTTTATGTGTCTTTCATGGGGGTCTGGAAGGTTCCAGGTGTGTGTAGACACAGGTTCTTTATGTGTCTTACATGGGGGTCTGGAAGGTTCCAGGTGTGTGTGGACACAGGTTCTTTATGTGTCTTACATGGGGGTCTGGAAGGTTCCAGGTGTGTATGGACACAGGTTCTTTATGTGTCTTTCATGGGGGTCTGGAAGGTTCCAGAGGGATCAGGATAGTTAGGGGTGGCACCCTGGGAGGTGGAGCTCTGCTTGCCATGGCTGCACAGTAGAGAGAATGGCAGGGCTGGCCATGTACCCACCGGCCTCCAGGAGAACCAGGCTAAGTCTGGTTGAAGGGTCCCTGGGCAGCTAAGTGGAGGTGGACAGAGGCAGGAGCTACGGCCCAACCGTAGAGAAAACATGGGCACCTCCCATGTGTCTTTCCAGAAAGATGTCCCCTGTGGCCAGCAGGAAGATAGGGGAGGCACTGTAGGGCAGAGCAGGGTCAAGTGGGCAGGTGCAGCCCATCCTGAGCCTCAGGACTGTGTTTGCCGGAGGCCCCTAGTTGAGCAAGGCGTGCTTTGGGACCCCACCATACCTGCCGCTTTGTTACTTGTGCTGAGGAGGTGGGTGTGAGCCCCAGAGAGGGCCGTGTGTGGCCATGCTGGCCTGGTCATAGTATGTGGGGACAGAACCACCCTGAGAAGTGAGCCCTGGGTGCCAGTGGGGCTGTCATGGGGTTCTTGGGGGGATCGGGCACTCAGAATCATCCAGGGGTCCACTGTTCAAGGTCAAGATGGTGAGGACGCCCAGACCCAGGGCATCCTGGCTGCAAGGCTGAGGGCGGGGTCAGCTGCTCCCTGACCCATCCTGGCCCAGCCTGGCCATGAGGGGAAGTGGCACTGAGCAGCCCCACATCTGGACTTGACACCTGCTGAGCTAGCAGTCCCGGTTGGCTCAGTACAGGCTGCAGCGGTGGGCATAGCTGAGGTCCCCCAGTCCCTGCAGCTGCAGGAACCTTAACACTCGTCTCCTTTCAGGTGGCCACTCCCCCCTGGGTACCAGGTCAGCCAGTGCAGGGATGGCTGGTAAGTGGCCGGGGAGGCCATGGCATGCTCGGGTTATCCGTGTTTCCTGGGCAGTCCCACTAAGTCCCCCAGCCCCTGCCTTGTGATGCTGGCTGCCACCACGGAGGGCACAGTCTCCTGCGGGAAGCCTTCCTGTGGAAAGTGGCCCTCGACCTGCAGTGAAAAAGGTCACCCACATCTTCCAGGTTGGATATGCACTGGGTAGGAATGAAAGACAGCTTCCAGGAGTACACAGGGGTACCCATGGGCCCCCACCTCCATCCATCCTTGCTGCTGGCTGACTGCTTAAGGGCCCCAGAGTCTTTGCACCTGCTGTGTCCTCTCCCTGGTGGCTTTATTGAACAGTGTCACTCATGGTGCTAGGGTCTCACCCTGGCTATAGCCCATGTGGGCTCAGGGTGGTCCCTGGAAGGGTCTGCAGGGGCGGGTGTACCATGGCTCCTGGTCAGTACGGTATGTGAGGCCCAGGTCTCCTTCTGCAGGGAAGGAAAACAACTTTCCACCCGTGCCTCGCTTCCTGCCGCTCAAGCCCTGCTTCCACCAGGACATCCCCAATGAGATCCCCATTGAGCACCAGGTGCTGGTCAAAAGGATCTACCGCCTGTGGATGTGTGAGTGGGGGGAAGAATGGGGGGGGCTGGAGGACGGTCAGGGGAGGAAAGCCAGGGGAGGGGGAACAACTGCCAGGGAGGACAGTTGGGGAGCACCCAGCCTGGGGAGCACAGCCTAGGGAGGATCACAGGGTTCCCATGGAAAGCAGGAGTCCAGGGCTGCCACGCAGTGACTCAGCATGCAGGGCAGGGCAGCCCTATGGGACCCCCGGGTTGCCTGTGATCCCAGGGTCCCTTCAGCCTAGTGGCCTGTATGAGCACACCTAGCTAGCTCATCCACATGCAGTAGCGGGTAGAGTTGCTGTGCCAGGCAGGTGTCTCCTGGATTCCAGTGTTTCCCCTGCATCCAGCCGGCAACCCTTGGGCTTTAGAAGGTCTCCTCTTTCCCTGGAAGATATCTCCTGTGCATGGTGGGTATTCCCTGGGCCCAGCATGTGCGCCATCCCCCCAACCCCCCAGGCAGGCAACTCCTGTGCCTGCACGGTGCCTAGCAGCACTTCTTTCTCTCACTTCACCTGGGCCACAGTCTATTGCCTCACTCTCGGGGTGAACCTGGTCGCTTGCCTGGCCTGGTGGATCGCTGGCGGCTCGGGGGCCAACTTCGGGCTGTCCTTCCTCTGGCTGCTGCTTTTCCCCCCCTGTGGCTATGTGTGCTGGTTCCGGCCCGCCTACAAGGCCTTCCGGTAAGCACTGCATGGAGGGAGCCTTCAGGCCACAGGGTCCCTTGTATGCACTTCCTGGGGTGGCTGGGGACCCTCTGTGTCAGGGGTGTGTTCGGTGCCATGGACAACTGATGCACATGTCCACGGGACAGGAGTTCTGTGCCTTTTGTCCCCTAGGGAGCCATCATGTGGCCAGCTGGTCTACACTGCACTCTGGCCTAGTTACTGACAACTGTCCCTCATTCCTCTGCCCTGGATGGCTGATTATGTCATGGCTTCTGGGGTTCCATTTGTGGGGGTGCTGAGGTGGAACCCAGGGTATGAGACATAGATGAGTGCTACTATGTCCTTGGTGCTTTGAGATGGAGCCTGGCCTGGATGAGAGTGTTCTGCCTCATCTCCCAGGGGCTGGAAGAGTAGGCCTGGCCCACACTCACTCTCCCTTTTAGCTTTTTTTTTTTTAATGGGAATGAGTGTATTGCCTGCATGTTTGTAAGTGCACTGTATTGTACGGTGCCTGCAGAGATCAGAAGAGAGTGCTGGATCCTGTGGAACTAGAGTTATGGACAGTTGGTAGCGTCCATGTGGGTGCTTAGAATCAGCCCTGGGTCCTCTGGAAGAGCAGTCAGTGCTCTTAACCTCTGGGTCAGCTTTCTGGCCCCCATTTTGAGTTTTATTATTATTACATATTTTTTAAATTTTATTTATTTTCATATGTGTATGAATGTACTGTCTGCATGTAGGTTTGTGCACCCGTGTCATGCAGTGCTGCGGAGGTCAGAAAAGGGTCTCAGAATCCCCTGGAACTGGAGTTAAAGATGGTGCTCAGCCACCATGTGGGTGATGGGGATCGAACCCGGGTCCTTTGCAAGAGCAGTTGGCGCTCTTAACCACTAGGCCATCTCTCCAGCCCCATATATTACTTATTTTATGTGAGTTCATACACCCATATGCCATGTCGCGCATGTGAGGTCAAAGGACAACAACCACTGTGTGGTTCCTGGGGATTGAACTCTGGTCATCAGGCTTGGCAGCAAGCCCCTTTATCCACTGAGCCAAATCACTGGCCCCTATTTGAATTGTCATAATGACTTTAGTAGTTGTATCTCATGTACTTCAGTTTGCTGCCCTATTGTGGACCTCAGTGTTACGGTGCATTAACACCAGGCATTGCTACTGCTAGGCATTGCTAGCACTTCCAGAACACTGTCACCCCAGAAGGAAGCCATACCCATGAGCAATCCCCTCCCCAGCCACCATAAATCCACTTCCTGCCTTTGGCTTTCCCTGTTCTGCAGATTTTTCTGTCATGAAGTCCACTCTGTGTGGCCTTTTATGTCTGGGTCTCTGACTCAGCGAAATGCCCTTGGGGTCCCTCCCCATGGTGCTGTACATTTGAGCCTTGCTTCTGTTCTGGGTTGAGTAGTACTTCCATATGTGAGGAGACCATACTGTGTGTCCATTGTCCATCCCTGGATGTCTGTTATGTTCACCCAGCCCATGCCCTGCTCCTTGGGCACATTGTCGTGTTCACCCAGAGCTCCAGCCTGGTAGGACTGGAGGTTGTGCAGGGGGCGGGCGCAAGCCTGGCTGTCTCCTTGGGGACTGGAGCTACCACTCTTCCTGTTCCTGCAGAGCCGACAGTTCCTTTAACTTCATGGCGTTCTTCTTCATCTGCGGAGCCCAGTTCATCCTGGCTGTGATCCAGGCCATCGGCTTCCCAGGATGGGGCGTGTGGTAAGCTGTCAACACCCATGACAAGTGTGATGTGGGGCACCTGCACACGTGAGCACATGGGGATGTTCTCGCACCCTGATCTCATGACCTGCAGGTTGCTGACATCCACACATTGCCTCTGGTTTGCTGAGCGTGGTGTCTAACCCCACTGCAGACTCTACATCAACACGCAGCCAGAACTGGCATTCATTCATTTATTCATTCATTCATAGACAAGGGTCTCCCTGTGGACGTAGCTGGCCTGGAGCTCACTGTGTAGCTCAGTATGGCCTTGATCTCAGAGGTCCTCTTGCCTCTGCCTCCCAAGGGCCAGGATTAGCGGCGTATGCCACTGGGCCTGGGGCCTGTGTTGGCCTGTTCTTTAGACTGTACCCCAGGCCTCTCCACGTTGCTTACTGTCTCTCATAAGCTCCGTGCAAGCTGCAGGCCCCACCGCACCCTGCAGCAGCCCCCTTACGAGCTGGCCTCTGCTACCCTAGCTCCGAGCAAGCAACTTCAGCTGGGCCTGAGTTGGAGCAGCAGGAGCTCTGAGGTTGGAAGGGTGCCTGCCACACACCCAGGGAGGTGTCTCGTCCAGCTCTCTCTTGTGGCTGCCCAGCTGCCCCCTGACTCCTTTGGCCTTTAGTTAGATGTTGCCCCCTTTCCTTTCCTCGTTGGGCATCTCCCTAACTCCCCCAGGACAATGGACAGCCAGAGGCTGGGGTCACCAGCTTGTGCCCAGCAACAGTGGACTCCTGTCTGTTAGCCAGGAGGAGGCTTCATGCCCATTTCCCACAGGCTGCCTGAGCTCCGTGATAGAGGGCCGTGATTCCGTGGGTAGACTGCTCGTATAGCTCAGTGATAGAGGGCCGTGCTTCCGCGGGTAGCTCACACTCAGTGATAGAGGGCTGTGATTCCGCGGGTAGCTCACACTCAGTGATAGAGGGCTGTGATTCCGCGGGTAGCTCACACTCAGTGATAGAGGGCTGTGATTCCGCGGGTAGACTGCTCGTATAGCTCCGTGATAGAGGGCCTTGATTCCGCAGGTAGACTGCTCGTATAGCTGTGATAGAGGGCCGTGATTCCGTGGGTAGACTGCTCGTATAGCTCAGTGATAGAGGGCCGTGCTTCCGCAGGTAGACTGCTCGTATAGCTCAGTGATAGAGGGCCATGATTCCGCGGGTAGCTCACACTCAGTGATAGAGGGCTGTGATTCCGCGGGTAGCTCACACTCAGTGATAGAGGGCTGTGATTCCGCGGGTAGATCACACTCAGTGATAGAGGGCTGTGATTCCGCGGGTAGACTGCTCGTATAGCTCCGTGATAGAGGGCCGTGATTCCGCAGGTAGACTGCTCGTATAGCTGTGATAGAGGGCCGTGATTCCGTGGGTAGACTGCTCGTATAGCTCAGTGATAGAGGGCCGTGCTTCCGCAGGTAGACTGCTCGTATAGCTCAGTGATAGAGGGCCATGATTCCGCGGGTAGCTCACACTCAGTGATAGAGGGCTGTGATTCCGCGGGTAGCTCACACTCAGTGATAGAGGGCTGTGATTCCGCGGGTAGACTGCTCGTATAGCTCCGTGATAGAGGGCCGTGATTCCGCAGGTAGACTGCTCGTATAGCTGTGATAGAGGGCCGTGATTCCGTGGGTAGACTGCTCGTATAGCTCAGTGATAGAGGGCCGTGCTTCCGCAGGTAGACTGCTCGTATAGCTCAGTGATAGAGGGCCATGATTCCGCGGGTAGCTCACACTCAGTGATAGAGGGCTGTGATTCCGCGGGTAGCTCACACTCAGTGATAGAGGGCTGTGATTCCGCGGGTAGATCACACTCAGTGATAGAGGGCTGTGATTCCGCGGGTAGACTGCTCGTATAGCTCCGTGATAGAGGGCCGTGATTCCGCAGGTAGACTGCTCGTATAGCTCAGTGATAGAGGGCCGTGATTCCGTGGGTAGACTGCTCGTATAGCTCAGTGATAGAGGGCCGTGATTCCGCAGGTAGACTGCTCGTATAGCTCAGTGATAGAGGGCCATGATTCCGCGGGTAGCTCACACTCAGTGATAGAGGGCTGTGATTCCGCGGGTAGCTCACACTCAGTGATAGAGGGCTGTGATTCCGCGGGTAGACTGCTCGTATAGCTCCGTGATAGAGGGCCGTGATTCCGCAGGTAGACTGCTCGTATAGCTGTGATAGAGGGCCGTGATTCCGCAGGTAGACTGCTCGTATAGCTGTGATAGAGGGCCGTGATTCCGCGGGTAGACTGCTCGTATAGCTGTGATAGAGGGCCGTGATTCCGCGGGTAGACTGCTCCTATAGCTCAGTGATAGAGGGCTGTGATTCCGCGGGTAGACTGCTTGTGACTCAGTGGGCAGAGTGTTCGTGGCTCAGTGGGCAGAATGCTTGTAGCTCAGTGAGCAGAGTGCTTGTAGGTAAGTAGATAGAGTGCTTGTGGGTCAGTGGGCAGAGTGCTAGTGGCTTAGTAGATAGAGTGCTTGTAGCTTAGTAGATAATGCTTGTGGCTCAGTGGGCAGAGGGCTTGCTTAGCATGCATGAAGCACCTTAGAAGGCAGCATGGAGATGGCCCAGGCCTCTCATCTTGGCACTGAAGCAGGGACAGGGAGACGGCCCAGCTAGGATAGTGTCTGCTGTACAGACATGACAACCTGCATTCTCCTCTCTGACACCCATGTAAAAGCCAAGCACAGTGGAGTGCGCCTGTAACCCCAGCTCCGGAAGGCTGAGATGGCCAGCCAACCAGTCTAGCTCAAACAGCGAGGTTCAGTCAGAGACCTGGTGCCTGAGCTAGCAGGAGGCTCAGCCGCACAGAAGCAGCAGCCGAGCCTGACCTGAGTTCAATACTGGGGACCTGAAGGATGGAAAAAAGCGGGAGTGGAGTAAGGAACCCCACCAGGGATGTCTGGTCCCTGCACAGGCGAGCACAACACGTCCATTCTAGTTTGACTTCAGTTGTTGTGACAAAACACTCTGACCAATACTAACTTGGGGAGGAAAGGGTCTATTCGTCACTCAGGGAGCCCAAGGCAGGAACCTGGAGGCAGGAGCTGAAGCACAGGCCCTGGAGGAACGCTGCTTACTGGCTCGCTCCCCTGGCCCGTGCTCAGCGTGCTTTCTTTTTATTCTTTTTTTTTTTGGTCTTTTTGAGGCAGGGTCTCCCTGTAGCCCCAGCTGTCCTGGAACTCACTCTGTAGACCAGGCTGGCCTTGAACTCACAAAGATCCACCTGCCTCTGCCTCCCAAGTGCTAGGATTAAAGGCGTGCGCCACCAGGCCCAGCTTTTCTTTTTTTTCTTTTTGAGACTGGGTCTCCCTGTAGCCCCAGCTGGCCTGGAACTCACAGATGTCTGTCTGAGTCTGCCTCTGCCTCCCCAGAGCTGGGGTTAAAGGCCTATGCCACCACGCCCAGCTATGTGCACGCCTCTGTGAGTGCCAGGCCAGCCTGGTTTACATAGTGAGTTCAGGCCAGCTGGGGCTACAGGGATACCTTGTCTCAAAAAGGCAAAAATAAAATAAAATAAAATAAAGGCGTGCTCCACGGGTTAGCCTTGATGATGACGACACTACACTGACTCTAGATGGCAGAGCGATCGTCACCTGTGGTTTTCCTTTTGGGTGCTTTGTGAACAGAAACTTGATAAATCTTTAAGCTTATTTTGACCATCATTTTGTGTTATCTGTCACCTTCTGGTCCTTTGACCGGGCCCCCTTTTTCTTGTTGGTTTGCGGGTACTCTGTGTGTGGAGGACTTCTGGCTCCTCTGGGCACGCTGAGCCAGCCCCCCCCCCCCCCCCCC
>VZQC01000028.1:2988482-3030210 GCA_009823505.1 Rhizomys pruinosus
ATATTTTTTTTTTTATGTGTATGAATGTACTGTCTGCATGTAGGTTTTTGCACCCGTATTGTGCAATGCCAAGGAGGTCAGAAGAGGGCGTCAAATTCCCCTGGAACTGGAGTTAAAGACGGTTCTTAACCACCATGTGGGTGCTGGGAATCAAACCCGGGTCCTCTGCAAGAGCAGTCAGTGCTCTTAACCACTGAGCCATCTCTCCAGCCCCCTAAATTTTGTTTTTTATCCTTTGGTCTTTTTGAGACAGTCTCCCTGCATCTGGCCTGGAACTATGTAGCCCAGGCTGGCCTCAATATCCCCCAGAGATCTACTTGCTTCTGGAGTGCTGGGATTAATGGTGTGCACCACCATGTCTGTTTGAAAGCCCACTCCTAGCCTTTTTCAATATTTTTTTTCGTCTTTTTGAGACAAGGTTTCCCTGTAGCCCCAGCTGGCTTGAAACTGTGTAGACCAGGCTGGCCTGGAACTCAGAGATCCGCCTGCTTCTACCTCCTGAGTGCTAGGATTAAAGGAGTGTGCCACTACACCAGGCTCTCAACATTTTTTTACAATATATATTTTATTGAATTTTACATTTCCTGTCTGCACCCCCAGAGCCTGCCCAAGTGATTTCATGCCCTCTTTCACATGTGTTAAGTTTGTGTTCCCAGATGTCCTTCAGCATGAGCCTGTTCAGCCTCACATCACGCCCTCACCAGAAGTGGTCAGTTGCCTATAGCTCCCTGGCTGGGGTTGGGGCTCCTGCTTATCGCCCAGCTCTGTACTGGGCTTTGTCTGATTTCCATGCATTTTGGCATGTCATCACTATTGCTGTAAATTCACATGAGCAAGTTCCCAACCGTGGGAAACTGTCTCATGTTAATGCACTCCCTCGTACAGTCTTCCCACCCCCCTTCCACAATGGCCCCGGAGCCCTGCGTGGATAAGGGTTAATATAGGAGTCCTATCCAGGGACACACACACTGCAGTCTTTCAACATTTATTTATTTTCATTTTATGTGTATCCTGGATAGCTTTAGTGTCAACTTGAGACATCTGAGTTGAGCGAGCCTCAGTTGGGGAATTGCCTCCATTGGAAAGGCCTGTGGGGATGAGGGAGTGGAATGTCCCCAATAGGTTCCAAGTATTCGGACATTTGTTCCCAGTTGGTGGTGCTGTTTTGTGAGGTCTTAGGAGGTCTGGCCATGTTGGAGAAAACACTGCGGGTGGGCTTACAGAGTTCACAAAGCTTTGCCAGTCTCCAGTCGCTATGCTTCCTGTGCCTGCTTGAACATGTGAACCTCAGCCTTCTGCTCCAGCTCCTGCCACCATACCTTCCCACCATGATGGACTCTAAATTCCTTGGAACTGTCAATCATAAGCAGAAATAAACTTCCTTTTAGAAGTTCCATTGGGGGGCTGGAGAGATGGCCTAGCGGTTAAGAGCGCCGACCGCTCTTACAGAGGACCCCGGTTCGATCCCCAGCACCCACATGGCGGCCGAGACCGTCTGAAACTCCAATTCCAGGAGAACTCCAGTTCCAGGGGAATCCGACACCCTCTTCTGACCTCCGCGGCATTGCACGACATGGGTGCACAAACTTCCATGCAGACAGTACATTCATACACATACGGAAATAAATAAAATTAATGGAAAAAAAATTAAAAAAAAAAGGCTGAGAAAAAGATGCAAGACATGTATGGCAGAATGCACGAATTTGGGTTGGGTAGGGGGCATGGAAAGAGGAATGAATCCAAATTGGACTAAATTGGACTGAGAAATACATAAAACTTCAACAAAATATTTAATNAAAAAAAAAAAAAAAAGAAGTTCCATTGGGTGTGGTGGTGCATGTCTTTAATCCAAGCACTCTGGAGGCAGAGGCAGGCAGATCTGTGTGAGTTCAAGGCCAGCCTGGTCTACAGAGTGAGTTCCAGGCCAGCTGGGACTAAAGGGAGACCCTGTCTCAAAAACCCCACCAAAAACCAAAACCAAGAAGTTCCCTTGGTCGAGGGGATTCTATATCTGCAACAGAAAAGTTATTGTATAACTTTTTATATATACAATGTATTATATACGTTGTGTTATACAATTATACATTATATACAATGTATTATACAATGTATAATACAATGTACATATGTATAATACAATGTATATATGTATTTTGCCTGCATGTGTGTAAGTGTACCTGTGTCACGCAATGCCTGTCGAGGTTGGAAGAGGGTGCTGGATCCCCTGGAACTGGAGCTACAGGCGGTTGTTAGCCGCCATGTGGGTGCTTAACCCAGGTCTTCTGCTAGAACAGTACTCTTGAACACTAAGCATCTCTCCAGCTCTGTGTGCCCTCTTTTAAGGATGCTTTCCATTGGTCACAAGACTCATTGAAATCTACTCTGATTGCCTCCCAGCTCATCTCCCTCCTCTTGAGGACAGGCTCTGAGGCTGTGGGTGGACATGTCTGAGGAAACATCACTCAACCCTGATCCCAGAAAGTAGGGTACAGCAGCTACTCATAGTGGCTCCCTGAAGTGACACCACACACACACACCCCGCCACCGCCACCGCCACCGCCACCACCACCACCAATAATAATTAGAATAAATAACAACTTAAAAAATTTCAACATCTAGCCGGGTGTGGTGGCGCATACCTTTAGTCCCAGCACTCCAGAGGCAGAGACAAGCGGATCTCTGAGTTCAAGCAGAGACCAGCCTGGTCTACATAGTGAGTTGTGGGCCAGCTGGGGCTAAAGGGAGAACCTGTCTCAAAAAGACCAAAAAACAAAAACAAAAATTTCAACATCTGCTGATCACAATGGTGCACACCTGTTATTACCCAGGAAAGTGAGGTAAGTGGATTACCACATGTTCAAGGTCATCCTGGGCTATAGAGTGAGTCCTTGTATCAAAATATTAAATCGGGGCTGGTGAAGAAGGCTTAGTAGTTAAGAGCACTGGCTGCTCCTGCAGAGGACTTAAGTTCAATGTCCCGCATCCACATGGTGGCTAACAATCATCTGTAACTCCAGTTCCAGAGCATGTCATGCCCTCTCCTGGCCTCCATGGGAATTGCACACATGGGGGCACTACATATATGCAGGCAAAACACTCACACACAGAAGATAAAAATAGGGGGCTGGAGCCGGGCGTGGTGGTGCAGGCCTTTAATCCTAGCACTTGGGAGGCAGAGGCAGGCGGATCTTTGTGAGTTCAAGGCCAGCCTGGTCTACAGAGTGAATTCTACAGGGAGACCCTGTCTTGAAAAGACCAAAATAAAATAAAATAAAATAAAATAGGGGCTGGAGAGAGGGCCTAGTGGTTAAGAGAACCGACTGCTCTTGCAGAGGACCTGGGTTCGATCCCCACCACCCATATGATGGCTGAGTACCATCTTTAACTCCAGTTCTAGGGGACCCGACACCCTCTTCTGACCTCTGAGGCATTGCACCACACGGGTGCACAAACCATTCATACACATAAAAAATAAATGTACTCCTAAAAAAAAAAAGATAAAAATAAAGTTGCTCAAGCCTTAATACCAGCACTCTAAGAGTCAGAGGCAGGTTGATCTCTATGAGTTTGAAGCCAGCCTGGTCTACATAGTAAGTTCCAGGACAGCTGGGGCTACAGGGATACCTTGTCTTAAAAAAAAAAAAAAAGTGATGAGACGTCTGGAGAGATGGCTCAGTGGTTAAAAGCATTGGCTGCTTTTGCAGAAGACCTGGGTTTGATTCCCAGGACCCACCTGGCAGTTAGCAACCCTCCATAACACCAGTTCCAGGGGGATCCAATGCCCTCTTCTGATCTCTGAGGGCCTTGCATAATATGGGTGTACTTACACACATGCAGACAGTACACTCATACATACAAAAATAAAAAATAGCTGGGCTTGGGAAAATCCTAGCACTTGGGAGGCAGAGGCAGGTGGATCTTTGTGAGTTCAAGGCCAGCCTGGTCTACAGAGTGAGTTCCAGGACAGCTGGGGCTACAGGGAGACCCTGTCTCAAAAACACACACAGACACAAAACTATTTTTAGACTGTATTCCTGACTTCCCAAGGTCTTGAAGGGCTTTGGAATCCATCCATCCATCTACCCACCTGCCCATCTACCCATCCACTCACCCACCCATCTATCCATCCACCTACCCTCCCATCCATCCATCCATCCATCCATCCATTCATTCATCCACCCACCAACCCCATCCATCCATCCACCATCTATCCATCCATTTATCCATCCACCTATCTACCCATCTATCCACCTACCCATCCGTCTACCCGCCCATCCATCCACCCACCCACCCATCCATCCATACCCCATCTATCCATCCATTTATCCATCCACCTATCTACCCATCTATCCACCTACCCATCCGTCTACCCGCCCATCCATCCACCCACCCACCCATCCATCCATACCCCATCTATCCATCCATTTATCCATCCACCTATCTACCCATCTATCCACCTACCCATCCGTCTACCCGCCCATCCATCCACCCACCCACCCACCCATCCATCCATACCCCATCTATCCATCCATCCACCCACCCACCCACCCATCCATCCATCCATCCCCCATCTATCCATCTACCCATCCACCCACCCACCCATCCATCCATCCCCATCCACCATTTACTCATCCATCTACCCATCCATCCACCCATCCATCCATCCATCCCCATCCACCATCTATCCATCCATCTACCCATCCACCCATCCCCCATCTATCCATCCATCTACCCATCCATCCACTCATCCATCCATCCCCCATCTAACCATCCATCCATCCACCATCCACCATCTATCCATCCATCTACCCATCCATCCACCCATCCACCCATCCATCCATCCATCCCCATCCACCATCTATCCATCCATCTACCCATCCACCCACCCACTCATCCATCCATCCACCCACCCACCCATCCATCCATCCCCGTCCACCATCTATCCATCCATCTACCCATCCATCCACCATCTATCCATTCATCCACCCACCCACCCATCCATCCATCCCCCATCTACCCATCCACCCACCCACCCATCCATCCATCCCCCATCTATCCAGCCATCCACCCCCATCCCCATCTACCCATCCATCCCCCATCCATCCATCTACCCACCCACCCATCCATCCACCATCTATCCATCCACCCACCTACCCATACCCCATCTATCCATCCATCTACCCATCCATCCCCCATCTAACCATCCATCCATCCACCATCCACCATCTATCCATCCATCTACCCATCCATCCACCCATCCACCCATCCATCCATCTACCCATCCATCTACCCATCCACCCACCCACTCATCCATCCATCCATCCACCCACCCACCCATCCATCCATTCCCGTCCACCATTTATCCATTCATCTACCCATCCATCCCCCATCCACCATCTATCCATTCATCCACCCACCTACCCATCCATCCATCCCCCATCTACCCATCCACCCACCCACCCATCCATCCATCCCCCATCTATCCAGCCATCCACCCCATTCCCCATCTACCCATCCATCTCCCATCCATCTCCCCACCCATCCATCCAACATCTATCCATCCATCCACCCATCCATCTACCCATCCATCCATCCACCATCATCCATCCACCCACCCACCCATCCATCCCCCATCCACCATCTATCCATCCATATACCCACCCACCCATCCATCCACCATCTATCCATCCATCCACCCACCCACCCATACCCCATCTATCCATCCATCTACCCATCCATCCACTCATCCATCCATCCATCTAACCATCCATCCATCCACCATCCACCATCCATCCACCCATCCATCCATCCCCCATCCACCATCTATCCAATCATCCACCCCCCATTCATCCACCCACCCATCCATCCATCCTCCCACCCTCCATGCAGTCATTGCATATACGCTGAGTACCTACTTGTGTGTGAACTCTTGAGCTGGCTTCTGCAGACCCAGCAGTGAAGAGTGACAGCAGACACACATGGTGTATCACTCCAACGCCAAGGAGATAAATCACACTACAGTGAGGACAGTGATGGGCTTGGGACTTGAGTTTCTCTGTCAAGGAATATTTCACATGACACTTAAGGGACTCAGGATTGGGGTGGGGCCAGCACTACCTGCCTTTCCTAGCAACAAAAACTATTGAAGGTCATCTGAACTCTCTTGATATCACTTTGCCCTGCAAACACTGAAACAGCTTTCCTATAAGTACCAATTCACCTTTTGTGTGTGTGTGTAGGGAGGGGGGCGGCGGCTAATTTTTTCTTTTTGACAGGGTCTCCCTAGTCCCAGCCTGCCTGGAAGTTACTAGGTGGACCAGGCTGGCCTCAATCTCAGAGACCCACCTGCCTCTCTGCCTCCCAGACGGCTATGACTAACAGCACCTGGTTCCAGGCCCACCTTGTTTGTTTTTATTATTTTGCTATTGTTTTTGTTGTTTTTGAGACAGGGTGGAACCCTGTGTCCTGGAACCCACTGTGTACACCAGTCTGGCCTGGACCTCACAGAGATCTTGCCACTAGGCATATGTATTTCTTCACAGCCTGGGTTAAAATGGGAACCCACCCCATAGAGCCGTCTTCCCCAGAGGCACCTGACCCACCCATGTGGACCTCTCCTCAGAAACCCTGCCATCTAACATCATCCTCAGGATTCCTTGAGTAGCTCACCAGGAGGACGCCTGAATTTCTAAATTCAGTATCTACTTCAAGTTCACAAATGTCTGCATCCTGGGAGGTGGTGGGATTGGGAAGCATGGGGCAACCTCAGAAATTATTACAACAGCACTTGCCATTCCCAGTCCTGGCCCTGTGACAGCACAGAACCAAACACACATATGCATGCTGGACCTCCCCTTCCCCAAACTCTAACAGCAGTACATGCGGAAGCCCTGTGGAAAGCTACATGGATTAAGTGCCAGCTGGATGGTTCACGCGATTGACTGGCCCAGCCTGTGTGGGCTGGGGACCCCAGCAGCTCTAGATCTGCTCTGGTCCTTGGGGATGTAACCATGAAAACTAACAGAGAAAACATGGAGGTGGGGTACATGCCTGTCATGCTGGCACAAGTTCAAGGGCAGCCTAGCAAAACCCTGTGTCCAAAGAGAAAAAAAAATATTTTTAAAGAACCGACACCAGAGAAGGCCACGCCTAACTCTGCTTGACATTATCAAATATTGACATTTTGGGGCAGTACTGTTAATTCTATTTTCGCAGCTACTATTACTATATATATATATATATATATATATATATTTTTTTTTTTTTTTTTTAGGGCTCCCTTTAGTCCTAGCTGGACTGGAGCTCGCTATGTAGACCAGGCTGGCCTTGAACTCACAGAGATCCGCCTGCCTCTGCCTCCCAAGAGCTGGGATTAAAGGCCTGTACCACCACACTAGGCCTTACTAGTCTCTTTTTTTTTTTTTTTTTTTGGCTTTTCGAGACAGGGTCTCCCTATATCCCTAGCTGTCCTGGAACTCACTCTGCAGACCAGGCTGCCCTTGAACTCACAAAGATCCGCCTGCCTCTGCCTCCCCAGTGCTGGGCTTAAAGGCGTGCGCCACCACACCCGACACTCGTTTCTTTTATGGAAGCAATTCCCGGTAGAGCACCGCTCGATCACCACGAAGACCATGCCCCTAGACAACGCCCAGATGACATCAGGTGGCGAGACAGTGGCGTCACAGACGCAGCGGCTGGTTGGCGCCCGGACAACCGCCACGCGTCTCCATGGCGACGGCGGAAGGACCTCCCCCCCCCAGAGGGCGGAGAGTCTGCAGCAACTATTTGCGTCCGACGCGCGCTCCCGCGGCCTCGGGAGTCTGGGATTGCTCCGGACCCGTACCCGGGCGGCTTCGACTCGGCCGTAATTCGCGGCGGTCGTTGCAGGGAACACCCCTTTTGTAACGCTCTGTCGTAAAACAGCAGCCATCCCACCCCGTCTTGGCCCTGGTTTTGGGGAAAGCTCCGTACCAGCCTCTAAACTCCGCCCTCGGGCTGGTGCAAAGTGCAAAACTCTGCCCCTAGGGCTAGGCCACGCCTTCACAGCGAACGTAAAGCGGTGCTCGCTTCAAGACCACTCCCCTGCCTTGTCGTAAAACTCCTCCTTTAATCCACTCCCTCGTACTATCGTAAAGCGCGCCCGTCTCAAGGCCACGCCCCTACGAGGTAGTTAAAGGTGCGTTTCCCGCCTCCAGGCCTCGCCCCCTGATTTTATGTAAAGAGCCATCTGAGTCCACCCAGTCGTAAAGGGAGGTTCCCTGGCTGAAGGCCACGCCCGTGAGTTGTCGTAAACCAACGTCCGGGTCTTCTAGGCCACGCCCTACGTTATCGTAAAGCTCATTCTACTTATAGGCCACGCCCCGCGCTGTGACGTACTCCGCGCGCGCGCCTCCCGCCGCTTGGCCGCGCCTGCGCAGTGGCGCCCACAGGCCGCCGCCCCCCGCTGGCGGACGCTGGCCCCGTAAGGCGAGCGGGGGCTCCGCGGAGCGGGCGCGGCGGAGCTGGGGAGCCCGGCCCTCCCCGCCGAACATGCCGAGGCCGGCCCCGGCGGCGCGGGAGCCGGATCGAGGGCCCGAGCCGGACCGCGAGCGTGCGCGGGGCCCGGAGCGGGGGACGCCGCGCTGCTGAGCCCGGCCGCGGGCCCCAGGCAGGGCGCAGGTAACGAAGCGCGTGCACAGTCGCCGTGACCCTCCCCCGCCGCGTCCCGTGACCCCCGCTGACCCGGGTGACCCCCATCTCACCACTCTGCTGCCCCAGGGACCCGGCACTCTGCATCGAATGCCCCCACTTCCGGTATCCCTGCCTCAGTGTCCCCCTCATCGACCCAAATCCGACCCCTGAACCTCAGTGTTCGTCTCTGGGCGTTCAGCGCCCCTGCGACCCTCATGCGTTCCCCCACTTCCGGTCACTCCATTCCGGGACCTCCCCATCCTCCCTCAGTGTCCCCCACTTTTGAGCCTGCGGTCAGATCCCAGTTCTTCCTTTGTATGTGCCGCTTCTAGTGTTCTCACCCCCCCCTGTGACTCCAGATGCCCCACTTCCTGATACCCCTTCTGCCTGGAAACCCCAATCCTGCCTCAGCCCCACTCTTACCCAGATGGCAACCTACAACTGTGACTCCTGAGTCCCTGTGTGTGCTGCTCCCAGGGCGCTTGCTTAGCTCTCCTGAGAGCCCTACAGGTCCCCCCTGGTCCTGTTAGGACTCGTTTTCAGACGCCCTGTCCACCCAGTATACTGCCATCTGGGGGTGCCTCTTTGCTCCCCTTCCTCCCAGCCCGTCTCCACTTTTAAGGCCACTCCACCAGAAATGGTGGAGCAGAGCTGCGGGTCGGGGGAGGGCTTGGGGACAGCGACAGGTCGTGTCTAGGTGTGGGGGGACCTGTTGCAGTGTGCTGCTTGGGAACTCTGAGCTCGGCTGGCTGCACCCTCCCTCTTCCGCTCTGGCCACCGGCTTTGTTTTCCGGAAACACAGGGATGGAGAAGGGAGGGGTGAGATGTCTGAACCCGCTGCCCCAACTTTGTTCTCAGGTGGGTGTTGTTAGCAGATTGGACCAGCGTGGTGACCTGGGCGAGGTCAGGCTTTAAGATGGGGGTGGGAGGAAGACTGCGGTTGCATCTTGTCTAGGTGGACTCCGGATGGCAGTTTGCAGGAAGCAGCCTGGGGCGGGGGGGGGGTGTAGGTGGAGGCCAGGACTGGCCCCCTGCCTCTGGGCTGCCCATCCTCCAGGGTTCTGGGCACCCAGGTCTTCTGTCCTCACTCCCAGAAGCCTCTGTGGGTGTCCTCATCCCTGGAGCTCTGGGAGCTAGTGGGTTGGAGACATAAAGGCTTTGTTGATATAGGGGAAACCCCAGCTGCCCACAGGGGACCACGAGGACCACGAGGACCAGTCAGGTGTGGGGAGTGGACACTGTGTCCAGGGCTCCCTGCCCATTCTGGACTCGGGAGAGCAGAATAGATGCTGTGGGCACCTTTGCTGGGGGAACTGTGTGGTTGTAGCTTGGGGTTTTTTGTGTCTTCAGAGCTGGGCGGCGCTAGCTGGTGGATCACAGTCTCAAAGCTGCCTCCCTGGGTCTCCAGGGCCAAGACAAGTCCCTGTGATCAGTGCCCCCAGGCTGAACTCCATGCTGCCTGGGAAGAACCTGAGGGCCCCCAGGCAATCAAGCTGGGGATCCCCGGGGAGGGCCAGATCTAGGGACTCTGAGGCCAGCTGAGCCTCCAGGGACCCACCGTGGACAAGTGGGGATGAGATTTGGAGGGGCCTGGCTCTTTCTCCTGTACCCATGTGCTTGGGGGGAAATCTCTCTGGCCATGATAACCACAGAGCAGGTTGGAACATGCCCTGCATGAAGCCTGCTCACATGAGAGGTGCCTCCTGTCTGCTTTGATTTCCTCTGGGGATGGTCACTGTGGACAGGGCCTCCAGGTCAGCCTGCCCATGCCGTCCACACAGTGCAGAATTCAGTGTAGGTTTCTTTGAATTACTGGTGACTTCTCTTTTCTTGTTAATTATACAGTAATTTCCTCGGGTGGCAAGAGGAAGGTGAAGTTCTTGGTGAATGAATGGCATGCATCCGCCCATCCCCAGCCCTGGGAAAGCCAGCATCCGATATGTAGGGTGCCATACAGACATGGGGGCCGCTTGTGTTTGTGGGCACTTGTGGGTGAGAGATGCTGGCCTGAGATTCCCAGCCTATTGCTGGACTCATGTTAGCCGCACACTGAGGGGCATTCTCCGTTTCTCCAGTGTATATGACTGTTATGCACGTCCAGTGTCCACTAGGCTAATGGACCTGGCCAGCCATTCTCCCTGTGTCCTATGCTGAGAGCCTGCGTGGGCTGGGAGGGCCCCCACATCTGCAGCTTGTCATGGGGCACCCCTTTTATAGAAGGACGACGTGCTGTGTAGAAGACCCAGGCCAGAAGATGTGGAAGCCATGTCTTGGGTGGCCTTGTGAGTTGGGAAGACATATCCCCCTTATATCCAGTTTCCTCTCTGTCCCTTCATGGGGGTCCCAGAGGCCTGGCCAGCAGCCTCTGTATGGGGAGCTGCTCCCCGGCTGCTCTGGACCTCAGGGTGTTGGGGGGACCTCAGTGGGTCTCCTGAAATGCAGAAACATGTCTGGGTGGTCTTCTGGTCACTGCTGAAGAATCCGGGCGGGGACACCTGGTGCAGACAGGACCCCAGGCTCCCTTGACCTTCCTGTGGGGTGCAGGCCATCAGAATGCCCTGTGTGCTTTCCCTTCTCTGTTTCCTCACCAAGTGGCTCCATCTTGGACAGCAGGAGGGCACGGGACCTTGGACAGAGCCCAGGAGCAACAGCCTTTTCTAGCCCCGTGTCCATGTCAGCCTCGTATGAGAGCCAGTGGTCCTCACAGTTGCTGTTCCGTAGAGTCCTCAGAGCCCACCTGGGAAGCACTTGGAGCCTTTGGGGTGGCCGCAGGCAGGGCCGCATTCCTGGCCCCAGGGGGAGGCCCTCCCCCAGAACAGGACTCTACATCGCCCAGGGCTTCCTGCCCACACCTGTGCCCCTCGGGACGGCTCAGCTCTACCAGGGCGAGACAGATTGAGGTCATAGTGTTAAGTAACAGATTCGTCTTTCTGGCATGGATTGGGGTCCAGCAGAGAGCTCGCAGCCCCTCACTGGGGATGCTGTCCTCACGTAGGCTGTGAGGGGCCTGTGGCTGCAGGGCTGGGTCCAGGCACTCTGTATAGGAGGCAGCACCTGACCCAGGAGCCTCCCAGGTGGACAGGGGGTGAAAGGTCATTCCCTGGTCTGGCTATGCCAACTCCTACAGGAGTGGTGACCCCAAAGACCTACCAGAGACAGACACACCACTCCTGGCTTGCGCCCATGAGGAGGGCAGGGGCTCAGTTCACCTTTTTTTTTAGTTTTTTGAAAGGCAAAGTGTCTTGCAGCCTAGTTTGCCTCCAAGTCACTGTGTAGTGGAAGAAAAATGCCTCCTGAGTGAGGGGCATGGTGCCCAGTGATGCGCATGCGTGCGGGCTCAGGGAACGAGCTGTGGACTCAGTTCTGCTGACCTTTGTTTTCATGTGCGCCTTGTGCAGTGAATGCTTTAAAAAACTTAATTTTTTTTTTTTAGTCTTTTGGAGACAGGATCTCCCTGTAGCCTCAGCTGTCCTGGAACTCACTATGTAGACCAGGCTGGCCTTGAATTCACAGAGATCTGCCTGCCTCTGCCTCCGGTGCTGGGATCAATGGCGCTTTAAATTTTACTTTATGTGTGTGAGTGTATTGCCTGCATCTGGGGAAGTGCATCTGTGTTGTGTAGTGCCCATGGAGGCCACAAGAGGGTGTCGGATCCCCTGGAACTGGAGTAATTAATTGTTAGCCTCCATGTGAGTGCTGGGAACTGAACCTGGGTCCTCTGCAAGAGCGGTCAGTGCTCTCAACTGCTTACCAGTTCTCCAGGCCTGCTCTGGGTTTTTTTTTTTTTTTTTTTTTTTTGGTCTTTTTGAGACAGGGTCTCCCTGTAGCTCCAGCTGTCCTGGAACTCACTTTGTGGACCAGGCTGGCCTTGACCTCACAAAGATCCACCTGTCTCTGCCTCCCAAGTGCTAGGATTAAAGGCGTGCGCCACCATTCCCGGCTGGAGTTGAAGTATCTTATCCTCAGGTATGGAGACCATGAAGGAAGCATGTGGATTGTAAGTTCAGGTCTAGCCTGGCATGCCGCCAGAGAGTTTTGTGGCTGTTCCTATTGACATTTTGGGGATTCCCAATGGACAACCCTTGTACCCCAGGATCTCCTCTAGGGAGGGGCTATCCTTGTGGGGGGCTGGGCATTCCTCCATCAGCTACTGGAGCATGTGTCCCACACATGCCCCCTCAGGCTTGGCCACATGTGCTGTGAACGTGGTGTGCTCAGTCCCTGCTCCTTTAGTGCAGAGCTTGGAGAGGCACAGAGGAGCTGGGAGTGGCGGCCTTGGGCTGTGTCAGCCACTTGCCTTCCTGTGTGCACACGCTGGTACCCACCAGCATCTGTTTACATGTGCTTAGCTCTGTGCCTTCCTGAGTTTCTCCAGGGACACACTGGGCCCCTTGCCTGGCTGTGCCTGCATCTCCTTAGTTCGTGGTCTCCCAGCTGCTCCACATGGACACTGGGCTGAGTGGGTCTGGAGCCCGTGACGGCTGAGCAGCACCCCTGTTCAACACCTTCATAACCCTAGACATGGCTTGGCGGCAAAATCACTCCCGAGACCCCCTGGGTCAAGAAATCCTGAGAACCCAAGAGGCTGTGACTGGTGATCGCCTTCCTCACTGAGGCTCTGGGATGCAGTCTGAATGGGGAGGATAAGAAGGTGTCAGTCCTAGAAGCTGGAGTCCCCCTGGGTGACAGATACCATCTGCTCCAGGGGTGAGGTATTGATTTGACAATTTAGTGGTGACCCAGGTTTCTTCACCTTAAACTTTTTTTTTTTTTTACTGTGGGCCCATTTGAGTGTCACAGGTGCACAGAGCAGAGCTGCCGGCTTGGAGCCTGGTCTGTCACCTCCTGTCCTCCTTGGTGGTGCGTCCTGTCTGCATGCTTCCAGCTCGCTGCGTGTGGCTGCTGTGGCAGAGGCCGGGGCTGGCCTCATGTCCCTTCACAGTCCTTGACAGGTGCCCCAGCAGTGACTCCTGGCCTGGCTCACAGCTGCCCTGGGTACCTGCCCACCACAAGGTCCACTCAGGACAGTGAGGGCCCCACGCTGGCCTCGTCCACGCTTCCCCTGCCCGCTGTACCCCCCACTCCTCTCCCCCAGCCTGCCTTCTGTGCCTTGGGAGAACCACAGTTCTTCGGGCAGGAGCAAGTAGGTTCATGTGGGGTGCCCACCGCCAAAGATGGGGTCCCTCTTCTTGGGATAGAGTCCCTTGCCTGCTCTTTTCTGTTACTCTCGGCGGATCTGTGGGGTGGGACGTTTTGGATCGCAACAACGCAGTCTGCCTGGAATGTGCCATGTCTGCTGCCTGCTGACAGTGTGAACGGGCTCCTGCCTGGATGTGCCGTGTCTGCTGCCTGCTGGCGGTGTGGACGGGCTCCTGCCTGGATGTGCCGTGTCTGCTGCCTGCTGGCGGTGTGGACGGTCTCCTGCCTGGATGTGCCGTGTCTGCTGCCTGCTGGCGGTGTGGACGGGCTCCTGCCTGGATGTGCCGTGTCTACTGCCTGCTGGCAGTGTGGACGGGCTCCTGCCTGGATGTGCCGTGTCTACTGCCTGCTGGCAGTGTGGACAGGCTCCCCCCTGGCCCTCTTCCTTTCCCTTCTGGGTCTGAACCTCACGCTTGCCCAGTCTGGTAAGTTCGTTTCTTCCAGGGTCCTCAGATCTTGAGTGTCCTGGGGCATGAGGAGCAAGGTCAGCCTGGGCCGCCACCAAGCCCAGGGCTCCCAGGACCATAGTGTCCTGCTTCTGCCCATCAGCTTAGCGGCATCTCTAGGCTGGGAACTGCCAGTGACGTCAGCTCAGGGACTGTGACATCACTGAGTGGAGACACAGAGAAGGGGCTTGGGGCCTCCAGAAGGGGAGTAGCTGGAGCCTCAGCAAGATGGGGGACCCCAAAAAGAACAGGGCAGGTAGGTGCTGGGGCTTGGTATTGTAGGTGTGAGTCTTGGGTGACCTGAGGTCATCTGGTGTCTGAGCACTGAGCATCTGGGGTCGGCCTTGGAGCCCACCCTCAGATCAGGCTGGCACGTCCCCTGAGCCTGCTCTAACCCTGGGGAGCCCACCCTCAGATCAGGCTGGCATGTCCCCCGAGCCTGCTCTAACCCTGGGGAGCCCACCCTCAGATCAGGCTGGCATGTCCCCCGAGCCTGCTCTAACCCTGGGGAGCCCACCCTCAGATCAGGCTGGCATGTCCCCTGAGCCTGCTCTAACCCTGGGGGAGCCTCACGCCCAAAGACTTTGGCGCTGGGCCCTGTGGGTCAGGCCAAGAGGGTTTATTTAGGGCCAAGGAGGCCTGATTCCCCCCCCCTCCCCTCCCAGGGGTATTTTTAGCTCCAAGCCTCAGGCTGGGCCAGGGCTGGTAGTTTCCTGTCCCTTGGGGTCTCAGGGTCACCCCATTCATTGAGGTGTGGCCAAGACAGCATAGCTGCTAGCACCAAGGTTGCCTGTGCCCATGTTGCTCTGTGCCTCACCTGCTGGGGTGGCCTGTTCTGGTGGCGTGCTGGGTCAGAGCATGCAGGTGGTAGTGCATCTGGGCAGCATCTTGTGTTTGCAGCAGACAGCAGCCAGGGCCTGGACCACGTTTGTGCAGTGTGCTGGCCTCGGGTCTACTTGCTGTCCTCCAGGGTGGTGACCATTCCTCACACTGCCCTGTGGGTCCTCCTGGGCCTGCCCACCACCCCAGTCCCACGTGGTTGAGGCAGGACAGGCAGTAGCTGTTTGGGTATCCCCAGTTGTACCCTGAAATTTGTGGGGACCATAAAAGCACAGGTAGCTCTCTCATGTCAGCTGGCTGTCGAGTCCACTGAGAATGCTACCACCACGGCCCTGGCCCGGGAGGGCCACTGTTCCGGACCCTTGTGAGCAGACTACGTATGCACTGTTGGTTTGACCTGAGCTGTGGATAGCATCCTGTGAGAGTTCCTACCTGCGTCCCCTGCCCTTGGTCTCGCTCTTCACTATACACTCCCTGGCTGGCCTGAACCCCAGGACGGGCCCCATCTTATATGTGCTGCTGGACCGTGCTACAGACGGCAGGCATGCAATGCCTGCAGAGGCCAGAAAAGAGCATTTGATTCCCTGGAATTGGAGTTACAGTTGGTTGTTAGCTGCCCTGTGGGTGCTGGGACCAGAACCTGGGTCCTCTGCAAGAACAGCCGGTTCAACCACTGAGGTCTGTCCAGCTCTTCCTTTGCATCCCTCTTTTCCATGGGCACTATGCCTGGGTGGGTGGCGCGTGGTCTTTACTGATGTTGTGTGCTGTGGTCTTTGCTGGTGTTGTGTGCTATGGTCTTTGCTGGTGTTGTGTGGCGTGGTCTTTGCTGATGTTGTATGCTGTGGTCTTTGCTGGTGTTGTGTGCTGTGCTGTGGTCTTTGCTGGTGTTGTGTGCTGTGGTCTTTGCTGGTGTTGTGTGCTGTGTGGCGTGGTCTTTGCTGGTGTTGTGTAGTGTCTTCTGTGTCAGGCTGTAAGTCTGGACTCTTGACAGCCAGGTGTCTGGGCTCGAGGCTCTCCTGACACCAATTGCCTGACTCAGCACAGAAGCCAGATGAGGGCTCTCAGTCTGTAGCTCAAAGGTCTGGAGATGGCCTAGCTCAGGAACCTTGGGACGGAAGGTCTTTGTGACAGGATCGTTGTGTGCTGGGGCACACCTTTGCGGTGGCTGGCTTTCCATGGGGCTGTGTCCCTAGAGGGCACCTGCTCACAAATGCCTGTGGACAGAAGGATGTGCTCGTCCCTCAGATGGCCCTGTGCCTTAGTGCATGCATTTTTAAAACTATATGTACTTTATGTCTACGTGGGCGGGAGACACACACTTGCACGGTGATGGTGGAGGTCGGTCCTCTCCTTCCACCATGTGGGTCCCAGAAACTGCATGCGTGTTGGCTGTGGGCCAGTCGCCTTGCCCTGTCAGTCATCTCGGTGGCCCCCAGTGTTGGTCTCATGTAGCTGAGGCTCCTCCCAAGTACTGAGATGACAGAAGTGCACCCCCATCCCTGGTTGGTGGGGTGCTGGCTTGAGGACAATCCAGGGCCTCATGTGTTAGGTGAGTTCTGCTCACTGTGCTCGGCCTCAGCTCTGTCTTTTACTCTTCCATTGGTTTGCTTGTTCATTTGTTCCTTTCCTTTTTCCTTTTCCTTTTCCTTTCTGTCTTTTTGAGACAGGGTCTCCCTGTAACCGCAGCTGGCCGGAACTCACTATTCAGACTAGGCTGGCCTCCATCTCACAGAGATCTGCCTGCTTCTGCCTCCCAATTGCTGAGATTAAAGGCTTGCACTATCATGCTTGGCTTACTTTCTTAAAAGTATTTACTTTGTATGAGTATTTTGCCTGCATGTACATAAGTGCACCTGTATCATTCAGTGCCTACAGAGACCAGAAGAGGACATATGGATCCCCCAGACCTGGAGTTGTGGACAGTTGTTAGCCACCATGTGGGGGCCAGGAAGTGAACCTAGGTCCTCTGCAAGATCAGCCAGTGCCCTCAACCACAGGGCCGGCTCTCCAGCCTCTGTTTTTGCTTTCTAATAAGAAGGAACTACCTCCTGCCCATTACTGAGACTGCTGTGGACTTTGTGGTGACCCTGCATGTGGACACAGAGGATCTGTAGGGAGGTTGCAGTTGTTGAGATGTGTCCCGTACTGGGCTGTCGGGGAGCAAAAGCGAATGCTAGGTGCCTTCCACTCCTTGGCCGTTCTCTTGCACAGACTGTGGAGCTCTGAGCCCTGGCCCACGCACCGCCTGCCTTTGCCCCTTCCCTCCCTCCCTGTCCTTGAGGTGGTGCCCACCCTCACCTCCTCCTCCAGGCTCACATGCCAGCCTGGCAGGCGTGCCCTCTACCTTCTTGTGCTGTGGCACTGTGCCCTCCGTGTTCCAGTGATGGTAGCTGACCCAGCTGGAGCTGGCATGGGCTTTTCCCGCTGTGGGCTTTATGATGGAGGGCAAGACCTGAGACCATCTTGGACCACCCCAGACCACTGGGCCACAGCTTTCGGGTGTCCTGCTGGGTTGGCATGTAGATCCTTTGTTGCCCATGGAGAAGCTGTCCATGAGTGACTCACGTTTTCTTCAAACTGCCTGTCACCCCAAAGCACACACTGTGGGACCCTCTCTGAACCCAGCAGTACCCTCAGGGCCTAGTGTTGGCTAGAGACTCAAAGAGGCACTAGTGGAATGTGTACCGCAGAGTGCAGGCTCTGCGCAGTTAGGACGTGTACCGCAGAGTGCAGGCTCTGCGCAGTTAGGACGTGTACCGCAGAGTGCAGGCTCTGCGCAGTTAGGACGTGTACCGCAGAGTGCAGGCTCTGCGCAGTTAGGACGTGTACCGCAGAGTGCAGGCTCTGCGAAGTTAGGACGTGTGCCGCAGAGTGCAGGCTCTGCAGTTAGGACGTGTGCCGCAGAGTGCAGGCTCTGCGCAGTTAGGACGTGTGCCGCAGAGTGCAGGCTCTGCAGTTAGGACGTGTACTGCAGATTGCAGGCTCTGTGCAGTTAGGCTGAGCTGCCCACAGGGAGCCCCACACCTCTTAGATTCTGTTCTAGTTTGTCTTCCATTGCTGTGACAAAACACTCTGACACCAACTTGCGGAGGAAAGGGTTTATTCAGCTTACATCTCCTGGGTCACAGTTCATCATTCAGGGAGACCAAGGCAGGAACTCAGGGCAGGAACCTGGAGGCAGGAGCTGAAGCACAAGCCATGGAGGAATGCTGTTCACTGGCTTCCTCCCCTGGCCCATGCCCAGCCTGACCTCTTATAAAGTACATAATAACCTGCCCAGGGTGGCACCACCCACAGTGGGCTGAGCCCTCCCACATTGCTCAACAATCAAGACAATACTCCACAGACGTGGCCACAGCCAGTCCAATGGAGCCAATTCCCCAACTGAGGCTCCCTCAACCCAGGTATGTCAAGTTGACACTAAAGCTGTCCAGCACAGATCCCTTCATGCAGTGCCCTATAAGTGGAGATGGGGGGTGCCCACATGCATTGCCTGAGGGTTCAGACTATGGCCCCGGGTTCCCTTACCCAGCAGTGAGGAGAGCTAGTGAGAGTGGGAGATGCTGGCAGTGAACAGGGACAGGATGATGGTGATGGGGTGGCCACTCCGCTCCGTTCACCACCACAGTTTGTGTCTGATGGCCACAGCCCAGTGGAAAACATAAAACGGATCGGTGAGCAAGTGCTGATGGATCAGTATCAGAAGAGGAGGGGAATGAGCCTTCACGGCATGGTGTGAGCACAAGATGCAGCCCAGCTATGGTGGGAAGAGGCCTGGTGTTTTCCTGAGCTGAAATAGTCTAGATTCCAGTGACTGACACCCCCTAGGTGGTCCCCAGAGGAATTCACATCCCCATGCTGCCTAATCCTGGGTGGGAATTTCCTCACCATGGCCAACTGTTGGGACACCAGACTCATAGGATACCATGTTTAGCTGGGTGTGGCAGCATACACTTGTGAATCCAGCTCTCCATACTTTCAGGCAGGAGGATGGCTGAGAGTTCAAGGCTCTCCTGGGCTACAGAGCACTACCCTATCTCCCCCCCCCCCAAAAAGCCAGGATTGTGGTATATACTTTTGGTCCCAGTATTTGGGAGGCAGAAGCAGGTAGATCTCTCTGAGTTCAAGGCCAGTCTGACCTACATAGTTTCAAGCCAGCTGGGGCTACAGGAAGGCCCTGTCTAAAAAATAATAATAATAATAAAATAAATAAGCCGGGCATGGTGGCGCATGCCTTTAATCCCAGTACTTGGGAGGCAAAGGCAGGCGCATCTTTGTGAGTTGAAGGCCAGCTTGGTCTACAGAGTGAGTACCAGGACAGCTGGGGCTACAGGGAGACCTTGTCTTGAAAAGACCTAAATAAATAAATAAATACCCCAAGGGTAAATAAAATATATATATTTTTTAATGGGGCTGGCAGCCAGGCGTGGTGGTACACACCTTTATCCTAGCATTTGGGAGGCAGAGGCAGGTGGATCTCTGTGAGTTCAAGGCCAGCCTGGTCTACAAAGTGAGTCCAGGACAGCTGGAGCTACAGGGAGACCCTGTCTCAAAAAGACACCCCCCCCCAAAAAAAAATGGGGCTGGAGAGATGGCTCAGCAGTTCAGAACACTTACTCTTCTTCCCGAGGACCCGGGTTTGAGTCCTACATGAGAGCTAACAACCGTCAGTGCGGGATCCAACACTGTCCTCTGCAGGGCGTGTGCACATGGGTGTGTTACATCCGTGCAGCCACAACACTCAGACACATAAAATAAAGGGAGTATATATTTTTTTAATCCATAAGGGCTGGGCAGATGGCTCAGTGGGTATAAAGAGCTTGTCTGAGCCCCTACACCCATATGAAAGGCCGGGCTTTGTAGCATCTGTCACCCCAGTGTGGGGAGGTGGAGGCAAGAGGCTCTCTGGGGCTCCCTCATCAACCAGCCTGCCCTGCTTGGCATGTTCCAGGGTTGGGGGAAGATCTCGAGTCACAACAGAGGACAGCGAGGGATGAACCAGAGCCTTCACAGACACCTGCACATACACAAACACGTGTGCACCCACAATTAAAAAAAACGGAGCTGGAGAGATGGCTCAGTGGTTAAGAACACTGAGTGCCTTGCCGAGACCCAGGTTTGATTCCCAGCATCCACATGGTGTCTAAGAACCATCTTTTTTTTTTTTTTTAATTTTTTTTATTTCCGTATGTGTATGAATGTATTGTCTGCATGCAAGTCTGTGCACCCGTGACATGCAATGCCGTGGAGGTCAGAAGAGGGTGTCGGACTCCCCTGGACCTGGAGTTCTCCTGGAATTGGAGTTTCAGACGGCTCTTGGCCACCATGTGGGTGCTGGGGATCGAACCCGGGTCCTCTGCAAGAGCGGTCGGCGCTCTTAACCGCTAGGCCATCTCTCCAGCCCCTGTAAGAACCATCTTTAAACCTGGCGTGGTGGCGCACACTTTTAATCCTAGCATTCCGGAGGCAGAGGCAGGCGGATCCCTGTGAGTTCAAGGCCACCCTGGTCAGGGAATGAGTTCCAGGCCAACTGGGGCTACAGGGAGACCGTCTCAAAAGAAACAAAACAAAACAGGCAGAAGTGGCATTAGAGTGCAGTCAGGTCCCAGGAGCTGTGTCCAGGCAGCAGCCAGGTGGTGGGTCTTGGAGTAGAACTGCTTGGAGAAGGTGTCACTGCTCAGCTGTTGTGGTTTCCTACAGGGCTGCTGCCACCTGTGGCCCCACCTTCCAGACCAATGAGATGGAGATGGGTGGGGCACAAGTGGGCTGTGTTCTTGGCCTCCCAGTGGACCCTTGTACTATATGACCCTCTTGTCACCGCCCCAGGCAGGAGTCAGAAATAGTCCTGACTATAGCAAGTACCACACAGCCTGAGGCCTCCCTCCTTGTGTGTCCTGTCTCCAGTTGTCCCCACCAGGCTGTGGGTAACTGTCAGGCTGCTCTGGCTTTGCATGCTCTAGGTCTCCCTGTCTTGGCCACTGTCCCCTGGGTCTTCTTTGGTCCAGTAGTTACCACCCATTCTTGGGTGCTCCTGCAACCGGCCAGGCCTTTATGCCCTGGGCATGAGGAGGATACCTAGAAGGGGACATGGGCCCCATGGGGGACAACTGTCAGCACCCCCTCCCTGTCGTCCCTGGATGGTCCCTTGGGTCACTGGCTGACTCTGAGAGGGTCCTAGAGGAATTTAGTGCAGCCCATCTGGTGTCCACAGTTTTGTACCCTCCACTTTTCTGCTGGGTGTGGGTCCCCCATTTTAGGAAGCTCTGGGTCCCACCCACATCCTGCCTCAGACCTGAATCTTGCACACTGCTCTCTGCCATCAAAGGCCTGAGACATGGTGCCCCCCTGGAGTGGAGAGCACTGGTTCGGAACAGTGACCACTGGAACTCAGCACAGCCTGTGCAAGGGTGTGGTTGCAACTGAGGGGCCTGTTGGAGTGTGGGTGCTGGAATTGGACTGGGAGCTAGCCACAATGGGGGTGTTGGGAAACAGACTCTTCTGCATGAGCAGCCAGTGCTCTTAACAGCTGAGCCATCTTTCCAGCCCCAGGATGGACAGGTTTAATGTGGGCCTTTGGCCTACACCTGGAAGCTGGAGGGGCCTGAGGATGGAGGTAGGAAGGTCAGGATTGCACCAGGATGTGCTGGGTGCCAAGGTGCTATGACCACGACTAAGGCTTCCGGGGTCTGGAGGACACAGCAGACTCCCTGGGCCTTCCTGGTAGCCATTTTCTGCCCTCAGTGCGCAGACTCCACCATATCTGTTCTAGCCATCCACCTTTCTGCTGTGGCTGCCTGAGAGGTGACACAGCCACCTGGATAGTTGGCGTTCCCCAGCCTACTCTGAACACCAGGTGCTGCCCGCTGTTTGAGGTGGTGGGCAGCAGTGGCTGCTTGGGGTCAGGTGCAACTCCTGGTCCCCCAGGCACTGTCTGCTCCACTGTTGTCACCTTCCTGTCTTAGCATGTCAGGCATGTATACCACCCTGGGTTTGGGGTTACCCTCCTGGTACAGCCATGTGGCAAAGTGGGTGCACACTACTGTACCCAAGCACCCACCCCAGTTCCCCAGCTTCCTCCTGGTCACACCTTGGCCTTTGCAGGGGTCTGTGACCTCTGCCACCTGTGTCATCAGGCCTTGTGGCCTCCAACAGGGCCTCCAGTGTAGGAATGTTACCCGTCTTGTTTGGACCTTCAGAGATCTTTCTGGAATGCCAGCCCTCATCTGTGCCTTTTGTCTTTCCACAGCTGGGTGCCACAAGATTCGAGGTGGTGGGACCTGACAACAAGATGTCTTCTCTCCCTGCGAGTGACCCTGTGCCCACCAAGATGACCAGCATGGCCAGGCTTGCTAGCGTGGCCGTGTGTCAGTAGCCGGAGCTGCGGCTGCCGGGCACCATGGTGTGCTAAGGCTGAGCCTGGGCTCAGGATTCGCACTCAGATCACACGGCGCAGAGTCACCGTGGAGAAGCCAGGGTACCACAAACTTATGGATTTTGACAAGAAAGGAGGGAAGGGGGAGTTGGAGGAAAGCCGGAGAATGTCCAAGACCGGCCCGAGCCGGAGCAGCCATGGCGTCCGCAGCTCAGGGACCAGCTCGGGGGTCCTGATGGTGGGCCCCAACTTCCGAGTTGGGAAGAAGATAGGCTGTGGGAACTTCGGGGAGCTCCGCCTGGGTGAGTCCCCCACTTTCACGGTGCTGGCAATTGCAAGCCTGTTGGCATCAGGGCCCATCGTGGGGTTCAGGAGGAGCCCTGGCTTTGTGGTGGGTGCCCCACAGGCAGCTATGGAGGAGGCTGACTGGGCACTGGTCTGGAACTTGCCCCTCCCAGGCTTCCTCCATCCTCTGGAACATTGATCTAATGGCAGGGTGCTGCCCAGACAGGCCTGGGGCTGAGCCCTGGGGTGCCGCTCTCTCAGCTGCCTGGGCCAGGCCATTTGTTAGTGGTGTCATATCTTGGTCCCTCGGGGAGTTCTGGCCCAGGGCAGGTGGCCCCATCCCTGAGGTGTGTGGGAAACTGAATGTGCAAGGTTGTCCCTTGCCTGTGGAACTGGGGCTCCTGAGGAGGCGCAGGGACTGGAGATGATAGCAGCAGGACTGGCCTCGTGTGCACCTGTCAGACAGTGTAGGCCACAGCCTCCTTCTTTAGTGGTCAGTTGAGGGGGAGTTGACTGGCTCCGCTGATGTACAGTGGATGGCTTAGAGCCCAAGAATGCACAGAGGCAGCATCCAAACACCACCTGTGTGCTTTATCTTGTATCTGCTGATAGGGTAACTGCTTGCTAAGGGCCAGTGAGGACTCCAGGGTAGGCACAGAGGATGCATGTGTGTCCCTCACTGGCCACATGTCCCCATCCAGGTGCAGAGCCTCCGAGGCCTCACGCGTAGACCCCTGCCCTGCCATGGCTGGCTCAGGCTTTGGAGCATCATGCTTGCAGCTTGGGGTCTCCAATGTCTTCTGAGAGAGCCAGCTGCAAGCTGATGACTCCCCGATGGACATGCTGTACCTGAGCCCTGCTGTCCCAAGGATGTGTGTGTATGCAGTCAGACGTTGCACAGGGCACCCATCCTGTGTAACGGACACAGTCCACACACATGAGCAAGCATGCACATAGCCAGTGCAGAGGAAGGTGGTCCTGCGTGTTTGGGGTCCCAGCTGGCCCTCAGTCCTTTCCTGAGGCAGCAGAGGTAACAGCTCCCCAGTGCAGGCTGCACACAGGGTGTGGGCAGCTGCAGTTGTCCTGTGTTGAGTGGCTGCTCGGTGTGGTGGCTACTCCTTGCGGGAGCCCATCTGTAGGGTGCGGTGGCTCTGCATCCATCCTGTCGTGGATGCCTGATGCCTCCCGCTCTGGCTGTCAAGAGTGGGGTTCATGCCACTGGCTTGTGTATGTTCACCTCTATCAGAGTGCAGGGCTGGTCTGAGTCGGGTGGGACCCCAGGCTTGGTCACCCATACCTGCCACCCGTGCTGCTGCTGACTGTCAGCTTCAAATTGTTTTGAGTTCTTTTTCTTTTTTTTTTCTTTTTTTATTTTTAAGGGATTCTACAATATAATGTCAGTTGTTTGCAGATAACATTGATGTTGAGTTATTTTTCTTTTGTGTATGTTTGGCTTGCATGTATGTAAATAAGTGCATGACCTACCTGTGTGCAACACCCACAGAGGCCAGAACAGTGTCAGATCCCCTGGAGTTGGAGTGGGTTGTTAGTCGCCGTGTGGGTGCTGGGAACTGAATCTGGGTCCTCTGCAAGAGCAGCCAATGCTGTTAATTAATTGCTAAGCTGGCTCTGTTTTTACACTGGGGCGTGGCTCAGAGGTAGCATGCATCTGGAGTGAGGACCTGCATCCAGCCCCAGCATGCACAAGAAGGAAAGCAAAGCCCCTGGGGTGGCTCGCATCAGTCTTCATGGAATGCAGGAGGCTGTGCTGGGGGAGCAGGGGTGGGGGTGGGGTCTCCCTAAGTTCCAGGCCCCCCATCAGTCTTCATGGAATGCAGGCTAAGGGGGAGGCGGGGTCCTCCCTAAATTCCAGGCCAGCTTCAGTTACAGAATGAGGTCCTATATATCCCTTTCCCCTCAAAAAAAAAAAAAATAATAATAACAAAGTAAGTTTTGAAAGTGTACGGGGCTGGAGAGATGGCCTAGTGGTTAAGAGCGCCGACTGCTCTTGCAGAGGGCCCGGGTTCGATCCCCAGCACCCACATGGTGGCTGAGAACCACCTGTAACTCCAGTTTCAGGAGAACTCCAGTTCCAGGGGAATCCGAGACCCTCTTCTGACCTCCCCGGCATTGCACGACACGGGTGCACAGACCTACATGCAGACAGTACATTCATATAAATAAATAAATAAATAAATAAATAAATAAATAAATAAATAAATAAAGCACAGACCTACATGCAGACAGTACATTCATATAAATAAATAAATAAATTAATTAATTAATTAAATTTAAAAAAAAGAAAGTGTTTTTTTTCCTGGTGAGCAGTCAGTGCTGCCCTGGTTGCGCCGTTTTCTTAAATTTTTTTATTTATTTATTTTTATGTGTATGAATGTACTGTCTGCATGCAGGTTTGTGCACCTGTGTTGTGCAGTGCCTCGGAGGTCAGAAGAGGGTGTCAGATTCTCCTGGAACTGGAGTTACAGATGGTTCCCAGTCGCCATGTGGGTGCTGGGGAACGAACCCGGGTCCTCTGCAAGAGCAGTCGGCGCTCTTAACTGCTAGGCCATCTCTCCAGCCCCGTGCGCCGTCTTCTGTCTCTGGGTTGGAAGTTCTAGCTGTGTTCCCCGTCCCACTCTGTGCTGTGATGTCATCTGCTTATCTAGCCAGAGGTCTAGAAAAGTTCCTGTAGAGTGATATTTTTTTCATTAAATTGGGAAAACATTAGCTGTCCCACCTACGCTATTTTCTGTTTATTGTGAGCCATAGTCCTATCACCCCACACAACTCTCCCTTTATTTATTTGGGTATTTTTATTTTTTGAGACAGGGTTTCCCTGCAGTCCTAGCTGGCCTAGAACAGTCTATGTAGCCCAGGGTGACCTTGATCTCACAGAGATCCGCCTGCCTCTGCCTCCTGAGTGCTTAGATAAAAGGTTTGCACCACCACACTCAGCTATCCTTCACTTAAAACCATGAACTTCTATTGCTTGTGTGATGTAGAGTCCCAGGCTCCCATGATACTCAGGGGTCAGAACAGAGCTGTGATGGCAGCTCTCTCCCGCCCTGTGTGTGGGCTCTGGGGCTCGAACTTGGGCTGTCAGGCTTCCATAAGGAGCACTTTGCCCACTGAGCTGTCTTGCTCTTTGTTCATTTGTTTGTTTTGTTTTGTTTTTGAGACAGGGTCTCCCTGTATCCCCAGCTGGCCTGGAACTTGCTGTGTAGCCCAGGTTGACCTGGATCTCACAGAGACCCATCTCTACCTTCTGAGTGTTGGGATCTTTTTGTTTCTGAGACACAGTTTCCTTCTGTAGCCCAAGCTCGACTTGAACTTGCAACCTGTTAGCACAGGAGGGATTACAGGACAGGCAGCTGTCACCCCAGGCTGGATGAGCCTGGGGGGCTCGGGTGTCTCCAGCTGTCAGGGGGACAGCAAGGCTGAGGCGACAGCCACCCTCAGCAGAGCGTGGGGTGCTTCGAGGAGGCCCGGATTGGGTCCTTGAAATCAGCAGAGTCGGAGACCTGCGCACAGGCAGGCCGTGGCAGCAGCCTCCTAGAGACACATCCAGTTGGCAAAGCCCTGCCTCCCAGTATGGGAGAGTCACCGCTCCATGGACAGTCCAAGGAAGAGTGAACCAAGATGTTAACAGAGAACAGACACCTGGATGCTATGGCACTGCCCCCAGACTGCATGGACTGCAGGGCGAGGGCCAGCAGGGACCCTGTGAGTGTGTGGACCATCTTCTAGGGAACTCCCTGCAGCGCTGTGCACTCCCTGGTGGGCTTTGGAGGGTCCCCGGAGATGAAAGTGGCCCACCACCAACAGAAGAGATGGGAACTAGAACTGAGTTCTGCACGTGGCCCTGGTGGGCGACAGGTGCCAGCGTTTGGAGGACCAACACCGAACACAGGAGGCAGCTGGTGGGGGACAGGTGCCAGGAGCAAACCGGGGGGGGGGGTCTTTGGAGTGACCAGGCCGAGGACAACAGTGCTCCCAGGGCACAGGGCTGGGCCTCATCGGGCCTCAGGAGGGTGCTGCAGGCCTTGTGGGGACACTGACAGCCACCCTGAGGACACAGCTGTATCATGGGACAGGGTTCAAGCCCACCTCAGCAGGGTGCTCCACTGCCACGTGCAGAGCTGCAGGCAGGATGAGGGAGCCCACATGAGATGGGGTGGCATGGGGTGATGGTCTGAAGGTGGCTTTCTGTGGGAACAGCATGGGGACATTCACATGCACTTGACACCTGCCAAGTGAACAATAGCTGGGGTGGGCTCTGTCCAGGTGTGGCAGGTGTGAGCTCTGCAGGGGAAGCAGATGGTGGTGTGTGGCTTCAGGGAGGATCTCTGTCCTTACCCCTTGGGCCCCGAGGAGCTGCTTCTGTGGTCAGTTGCAGGGCCTGTGGGTGCCAGGGAGTCACAGGGAGGGTATCCTGGTGACTTGACTTACAAGGGGGACATGGCAGTGTGGGGAATGTGCTGTGGAGGGCTGGGTGTGTGGGCTGGGTGGGCCTGCCGTGCTGATAGTCTCTGTCCCCACAGGAAAGAATCTGTATACAAATGAGTACGTGGCTATCAAACTGGTGAGTGTGTCTGTGTGGCTGTGTCTGTGTCTCTGTGACTGTGTCTGTGTCTGTGTGCCTGTGTCTGGCTGTGTCTCTGTGTGTCTGGCTGTGTGTCTCTGCCTCCGCACAGGTCTGTCCATTGTCCTGCAGGAGCCCATCAAGTCTCGGGCCCCTCAGCTGCATCTGGAGTACCGGTTCTACAAGCAGCTCAGCACCGCAGGTGGGCAGGGCCGGCCGGAAGGGCGGGGCCAAGGGCTCCTTGCGCCCCCCACGCTGTCCTCACCCTCGTGTCCCCCTCAGAGGGCGTCCCTCAGGTCTACTACTTCGGCCCATGCGGGAAGTACAACGCCATGGTGCTGGAGCTGCTGGGGCCCAGCCTGGAGGACCTGTTCGACCTATGCGACCGCACCTTCACGCTCAAGACGGTGCTCATGATCGCCATCCAGCTGGTGCGGGGGTGGGGGCGGGCGTGGGGGGAGAAATGGGGGGCGGGAAGTAGGGGGTTGGGGTCAGAGGCCTATGGCTGCAGAGGCAGGCAGGGGAGAGGAGGCAGGGCACGGGAGAAGCCACGCCCCCGGCTGAGGCCCGGTACCCGCAGATCACACGCATGGAGTACGTGCACACCAAGAGCCTCATCTACCGTGACGTGAAGCCTGAGAACTTCCTGGTGGGGCGGCCAGGCAGCAAGCGGCAGCATGCCATCCACATCATCGACTTCGGGCTGGCCAAGGAGTACATCGACCCAGAGACCAAGAAGCACATCCCGTACCGCGAGCACAAGAGCCTGACCGGCACTGCGCGCTACATGAGCATCAACACGCACTTGGGCAAGGGTGAGCAGCGTGCTCTGCGGGGACGGGGGGGGGGGGGGGGGGTTGGGGGGGGTGCGGCTGAGCCCGAGCCTGTGTGTCCCCGCAGAGCAGAGCCGCCGCGATGACCTGGAGGCGCTGGGACACATGTTCATGTACTTCCTGCGTGGCAGCCTGCCCTGGCAGGGGCTCAAGGTGGGCGGGGTGGGGCAGGGGAGAGGGGACCCCGAGACTTGGGCCCAGCTAACCTTAGTCCCCACAGGCTGACACGCTCAAGGAGCGGTACCAGAAGATTGGTGACACCAAGCGCGCCACGCCCATCGAGGTGCTGTGTGAGAGCTTCCCAGGTGAGCGGAGCCCCACCTCCTAGAGCCCTCTCCCCTCGGCCTGCCCCCGGGTCTGTCTGTCTGTCTGTCTGTCTGTCTCTCTCTCTCTCTCTCTCTCTCTCTCTCTGCCCCGCCCCCTAGGGGCTCTTGAGCCTGGCCTGACCCTGGGGGAAAAAGCTCCTCTGCTCTTCCTCTACGCTTCCTCTGCGCTCGGCTCCGCTCCTGACATTGACTTTCTGCCCACTGCGTGTTCTGACAGAGGAGATGGCCACCTACCTTCGCTATGTACGGCGCCTGGACTTCTTCGAGAAGCCGGACTATGACTACCTGAGGAAGCTCTTCACGGACCTCTTCGACCGCAGTGGCTATGTGTTCGACTATGAGTACGACTGGGCAGGGAAGCCCCTGGTACGTGACGGGGACCCCACGGTGCTGTGGGCGGGAGTCAGGTGGGTGGGTTTGGCCCCTCCACAGCGAGGGGCACTGGGGGCCAGGGTTCGGGTCAGGAACTGTCCTGGGGCTGCAGAGGCACCATGGGCCCACCCTGTGCTGACATCCGCCCCTGCAGCCGACGCCCATTGGCACGGTCCACAGCGATGTGCCCGCCCAGCAACCGCATCGGGATAAAGCCCAGCCCCACAGCAAAAACCAGGTGAGGGAGGGATGGGGGCTCAGATACCCAAGTCCCCTGGAGGGACGGGGGCTCAGATACCCAAGTCCCCTGGAGGGATGGGGGCTCAGATACCCAAGTCCCCAGGAGGGATGGGGACTCAGATACCCAAGGGTGTCCGTCACAGTTGTGTATTGGACTGTGAGGTCCCCGTCACTGTGGCATAGTGGGCTGTGGGGTCCCCGTCACGGTGGCGTAGTGGGCTGTGGGGTCCCCGTCACGGTGGCGTAGTGGGCTGTGGGGTCCCCGTCACGGCGTAGTGGGCTGTGGGGTCCCCGTCAAGGTGGCGTAGTGGGCTGTGGGGTCCCCGTCACGGTGGCGTAGTGGGCTGTGGGGTCCCCGTCACGGTGGCGTAGTGGGCTGTGGGGTCCCCGTCACGTGGTGTAGTGGGCGGGGCCACCCTGACCCCCACTATACTTTGTAGGCATTGAACTCCACCAATGGAGAGCTGAACACAGATGACCCCACCGCTGGTCACTCTAATGCCCCCATCGCGGCCCCTGCAGAAGTAGAGGTGGCGGATGAAACCAAGTAAGGCCGGATGGAGCTTGTGAGCTGGGGACCTACTCATGCCCAGCCCCACCATGGGGTCACTGACTCCCATCTGTACCCCATCACCACCTGCAGGTGCTGCTGCTTCTTCAAGAGGCGAAAGAGAAAATCTCTGCAGCGACACAAGTGAAAGCAGGTGCAGGCGCTGCCCAAGGACCCCAGATGCCTGTCTAGGAGGCTGGCAGTATCCTCAGCGTTGTGGGGCTCTCTGGCCCAACCCTGGCCATGGTACCCCAGGCTGTGGGGTCACTTCCTTCACGTAAGACTTTGACGGAAATCTACACCTGTGTCTTGGCCCCTCCAAAAGCATTAACTATTTAAAACCAGGAGGAGAGGAGCGCTGCACTGACCCTGCTGCGCTCCCATTAGCTCATAAAGTCCAGCTTGTCCCCCCATCCAAAGGCCATTTTCTCGAGGGGGGCAGGCCTAGGGCTGGGGTGTCACATGGGGAGGCTGTGGCCTCCACCACCAAAGGGGAGGCACGTTTGCTACCACAATATTGCACCAAAGCCGGGCGTAGAGTGGGCCGGTGACCATGGGGGAATGGCCAGGTGGCCTGGGCCCCACTGACCCAGAGTGGCCATGACCGGGTCCCTGCCAGGCCCATGGGACAGAATCGCCTTAATGCCAGGCCCTGCCCCAGGCAGCAGAGGTGGCACCGCGGTCCTCAGGGGAGGTCCGGTGGGCGCCGCCAGGTGGTCCTGGAGGTCTTGCCTCACCAAGTGTACAAAGAGGACATTCGTGTTTCTCCAACGCTTCCTTGAAGCCATAGAATTTAGGGCTTTTTTAAAAAAAAAAAAATAAAAGAAAAGGGAAACCACTCTGGAGAGTGAAGCCTGGTCTTTACCATGGGGCACAATGGTCAGGGGCTCTGGTCACAAGAGGGACCCCTGTGGGAACTGGACACTGGAAAAGTCACTTTGTCTAAAACCCTGGGAGGGACACAGGACCAGGCTTGGATACCCAGACCCAGAAGAGAGTCAGAGAGGAGAGTTAAGAGAGGCCACTGTGCCTCGGTAAGTACCAGGAAGACCAGAACCACGCCCAACAAGATGGAGGGGACTTGGGCCCCTGAGGACCAGCAGCCGGGCCTCTGCTCTCTGACAGGGTTCTGTGAAACAGCCTAAAGGCCAGAAGTCCCTCGGGCCCAGAGGGAGCATTGCCAGGAGGGTCACCCCCCGAAGCCCAGGACACTTGCACAAAGTCATTGAAGACCCCTCCGCTCAGTGCTGCACAGCCGTAACCTGCCTGTGATCGGAAGCCAGGGCCTCAGGCATATGAACTCTGCAAAGTGATTGAGGGTACTCAGAGCATACGAGAAAAGACCTGGAAAAGAGGGAAGACCTGGAGGTGGGAGAACAGTAAGAAGGGAGACTGGGGGGCTCAGTGGTTAGGGTACACTGGCTGCTCTTGCAGAGGACGGGATTGATTCCCAGCACCCTCACGGCAGCTGACAATGACCTGTAACTCCAATTCCAGGGGAAGCTGACACCTTCCTCTGACCTCTGAGGGAGGTCACTGCGCAACATGGGTGCATTTACATGCAGGCAATAGACTCAAACATAAAAATAACATTTATACAGGGAGACCCTGTCTCAAAAAGACGAAAAAAAAAACATTAAAAAAAATTTTAAGGGGCTGGAGAGATGGCTTAGCAGTTAAGAATGCTGACTGCTCTTGAACTTTTGCTGTGAGTTCAAGACCAGCCTGGTCTACAGAGTGAGTTCCAGGCCAGCTGGGACTATAGGGAGACCCTGTCTCAAAAAAAAAATTAAATAAAAGGCTGGGCATAGTAGTACACAGCTTTAATCCCAGCACTCGGAGGCAGAGGCAGGCAGATCTCTGAGATAAAGGCCAGCCTAGTCTAAACAGTGAGTTCTAGGACAACTTGAGCTACAGGGAGACCCTGTCAAAAAGACCAAAAAACAAAACAAAAAACCCCAAAACAAAAAAATCTTGGTCTGGTGTGTACTGGTCAGGTTTTGTTGACCTGACAGACTAAGAAGAGAGGACCTCAGATGGGGAATTTGCTCCATCAGCTTGGTCTCTGGGCAGGGCATGACTGTTGAGAATTTTCTCTTTTTTCATTTTCTTTTTTTTTATATATTTTTTAATTTTTTAATTTTATTTGTTTCTGTATGTGTATGAATGTACTGTCTGCATGCAAGTTTGTGCACCCGTGTCGTGCAATGCCGCGGAGGTCAGAAGAGGGTCTCGGATTCCCCTGGAACTGGAGTTCTCCTGGAACTGGAGTTTCAGACGGTTCTCGGCCGCCATGTGGGTGCTGGGGATCGAACCCGGGTCCTCTGTAAGAGCGGTCGGTGCTCTTAACCGCTAGGCCATCTCTCCAGCCCCTCTTTTTTCGTTTTCTTATGTGAGATGAGGTTTCTCTGTAGCCTCAACTGGCTGGAAACTCGCTGTGTAGACCAGTCTGGCCTCAGTCTTAAACAGACACATCTGCGTCTACCTCCTGCCTCTACCTCCCAAGTGCTAGGATTAAAGGTGCACACCTGCCTTTTTTTTTTTTTTTTTTTAGTTTTGACTCTGTGTAGAAAGCGCGTGTGTGTAAGGCAGTGTCTGTGGAAGCCAGAAGACAGCATCAGGTCCTGGAACTGGAGTTTTGGACAGTCGTTAGTCACCATGCGGCTGCTGGGAGCCTCTGGAAGCAGCCAGTGCTGTAACCACTGAGCAGTTCTCCTCCCAGGGGAGCAGTTTTTTTCATTGCTAACTGATGTGGGCGTTGCCCTCCCTGGGCAGGTGACCGGACTATGTAGGAAGAGTAACTCGAGGTCAGTTGGAAGCAGACAGGGACAGCTGGCCTAGCAAAACTGAGTTTGCTCCCCTAGCCTTGCATGATGGAACGAACGAAGAAAGGACCTGATGCTGGAATGTGTCCTCTGACCTGGACGAGTAGACATGCATTTGAAGACCACTGCTGTATGATATCTGCCTAAGGAAAAAAATGGGAGGGGTGCTTTCTGAGAGTCTCTATAGCCCCAGCTGTCCTGGAACTCAGTATGTAGCCCAGGCTGGCCTGGACCTCACAAAGATCCACCTTACCTGCCTCTGCCTCCCGAGTGCTGGGATTAAAGGTATGGGCCACTACACGTGCCAAAAATTTTGAAACAGTCTTTCTGGTTCAGCCCAGGCTGGTGTTAAAACTCATGATAATCTCCCTGCCTCAGCCTCCCAAGTGGTTGTTATACACGTGAACCACTGGAACTGGTTCTAAGATTTTTTTGTTGTTTTTTTGAGACAGGGTCTCCTTGTAGCCCCAGATGTCCTGGAATTCAGTATATAGACCAGGCTGGCCTGGAACTCATGGAGATCTGCCTTTGTCTGCCTCCTGAGTGCCGGCAACAATACTAAGGGAATTTGATAATATAAATCTGGAGAGGCAGAGGACCTTTGAGGAGATGCTGCCAGGGTGCTGGAAAAGAGCTGGTCAAAGATCGAGTGCTGCTCTTGCAGACAACCCAGGTTTGGTTCCCGGTACACATGTGGCAGATAACAGCCACCTGTAATTCCCGTTTCAGGGGATCCAACACTTCTGAAGCCCATGGTAACACAGAGATACACGTGTACACAATATTTAAAACAATACTGATAGACCTAGCATTAATGTTACATGCCTTTAATCTCAACACTTGTGAGGTAGAGGCAGGTGAATCTCTGTGAGATCAGGTCCAGCCTGGTCTACATAGTTCCAGGCCAGCTGGGACTACAAGGAGACAGTCTTTTTATTTTTATTATTAATTTTATTTATTTCTGTATGTGTGAATGTACTGTCTGCATGCAAGTCTGTGCACCCGTGTCGTGCAATGCCGCGGAGGTCAGAAGAGGGTCTCAGATTCCCCTGGAACTGGAGTTCTCCTGTAGTTGGAGTTTCAGACGGTTCTCGGCTGCCATGTGGTTGCTGGGGATCGAACCCGGGTCCTCTGCAAGAGCGGTCAGCGCTCTTAACCGCTAGGCCATCTCTCCAGCCCCAGGAGACAGTCTTAAAACAAAAATTTAGGAGCTGGAGAGATGACCTACTGGTTAAGAGCGCCAACTGCTCTTGTAGAGGACCTGGGTTCGATCCCCAGCACCCACATGGCCTCTGAGAACCATCTTTAACTCCAGTTCCAGGGGAATCCAACACCCTCTTCTGACCTCTGTGGCATTGCACAACATGGGTGCAGAAACCTACATGCAGACAGTACATTCATATACATACAAAAATAAAATTAAAAAGTTTTAATATCTTGGGCCTGGAAAGATGGCTCGGCAGTTAAGAGTACTGACTGCTCTCACAGAGGATGGAGTTTGATTCCCAGCACCCACCACCACCCATAGCTTGAGTTCTAGGTGATCCAATGTCCTTTTTTTTTTTTTTTTTTTTTTTTTTTGGTCTTTTCGAGACAGGGTCTCCCTGTAGCCCCAGCTGTCCCGGAACTCACTCTGTAGACCAGGCTGGTCTTGAACTCACAAAGATCCACCTGCCTCTGCCTCCCGAGTGCTAGGATGAAAGGCGTGCGCCACCACGCCCAGCTCCAATGTCCTCTTTTGACCTCTTTGGGCACTGCACAACATGGGTGCACATACATGCAAGCAATACACTCATACACATAAAAGTGAAATGCTATGCCAGGCGTGGTGGTGCACGTCTTTCATCCTAGCACTCGGGAGGCAGAGGCAGGCGGATCTTTGTGAGTTCAAGGCCAGCCTGGTCTACAGAGCGAGTTCCGGGACAGCTGGGACTACAGGGAGACCCTGTCTTGTAAAGACAAAAAAATAAAAAAAATGTTAAGACGCTGTCAGCATCCAGTGCCGCCACTCTTGTCCTACTCGGGGGGCCAGGTCAGCACTCTTCCATATCCTGCCCTGTGAGGCCTCCACAGAAGTCCAGTGGGTGTTGGCACCACAGCTGGGAGCTCAGTGCGTCTCTCACGAGGGAAGGTACTTGCTGGCTCAGTGCGCGCGTGCGTGTTGGGGGGGGGTTTCAAATTCCCAGAAAGCTGCACCAGAAGACAGCAGACACAGAACTGTAGATCTTGCAGGCTGGCTAGCCTGATGAGCATAGCAAGAAATGAGACCCCCTTGTGGAAAGTAGGGAGACTGGCCTCCACACGCATGCCCTCCGGGTGTGTATTTATGCACACTCCCACACACATGCCCTCCGGGTGTGTATTTATGCACACTCCCACACACATGCCCTCCGGGTGTGTATTTATGCACACTCGCACCTAAACAAGCCTTCTCCACTGTTTTTTCACATCTCTTCTCAACTGGATTTGTTTTGGGAGGCTGCGGCTGGGACTTTGTGGGATAGGGTGCTTGTTGCTCAGTGGGTAGAGCAGCGCACTCAGCTGGTGTGCACAGGGCCCTGGGTTCATGCCCAGCACTACATAAAGCAGGTATGGCAGTACACAAGACAAGCCAGCACTTGAGCAGTGGAGGCAGGAGGATCGAGTCCAGGGTCATCTTAGGCTACACAGCAAGTTCAAGGGCCACCTGGGCTACATGAGACTGTATCAAAGGAAGCAGCTCTGCCGGGTGTGGTGGCACATGCCTTCAATCCTAGCACTCAGGAGGCAGAGGCAGGCGGGGATCTCTGAATTCAAGTCCAGCCTGGTCCAAAGAGTTCCAGGCTAGCTAGGGCTATAGGGAGATAGGGAGACCCTGTCTCGGGGGGGAAGAAAAAAAAAAGCTCTTCCTGTGTAGCCCAGGCTGGCCAGGAACCCTGGACACCTACCTCCACCATCACAGTGCCCGGACGACAGGTGCACAGCCCTGAGCCCAGCTCTGAGGTTTGTAGACCTTGTCTGTTCTCTGTGCTCTCTGGGGAGGTGCTGGGACTGTCCTCGAGGGTGCAGCACCGGCCTGCCCACCTCCCAGGCCCTCACGGGAAGCAGCACACAGCAGCTCAGGACAGGTGTTTATTTAAAAAATTCATTTAGGGACATAGTGGGAGGCTTCCCTCCCATGGCCATGGGGAAGGCAGGAGCTCTGGGAGGGGTATTAAGACAGACATGAGGGGAGACAGGGAGTGCCTTTGAGGCATGTCTGGATGGATGCTTGGCCTGAAGGGACAGGGCTGCAGTATGTATAGGGGTGGTAGATGGCACCCCTGGGTGCATCAGGCCAGAAAGGGGCCCAGAGCATCTCATGGGGCCATCCTACTCCACTGGCCCATCAAGGAAGGAGCTGGCAGAGCATAGCCCAGCAGCCTGGAACTGAGGCCTGCGCCCCGAGGGCCCTGCAGTTCGGGGTAACTTCTGGTGGACAGCAGGCTGGGCCCTGAGGTCCCAGGAGAGCAGAAAACAAGAGGAACAGGAGACATAACCATGGCTGGAGGAGCCAACCACACGTCGGCAGTCGAGTGGGCTCCGATGCATTGCAGTGTGCCGGAGAGCATGGGCGTGGCCTGGCCAGGGCACCCCGGGCACGGGCTGGCCTGCTACCCTGAATTTCGGGGATCAGGATGGAAGCTGAACCCGGACTCACTGCCCTGGGCTCCTTGGCTTTCCATTGGGGTCAGGCCCAGCTCTGTCCCCCAAGGCTGAGGGACTGTCTCCACTGGGCACTGCCCATGGCCCCCAGCCTCCTCCCAGTGGCTGGGGACACCTGTCACCGTGGACACAGGGAGGCCCTCAGTGTGCTGGGGAAGGCCACAGGCTGGCAGGTGCAGGTGCAGGTGGATGGGATCAGCCATGGCGTCCCTAGGTGTAGAAGATGACCTCGGGGATCTGTCCGTCCTCCACTGACGTGCCATTGTTGTTCCCCGCAGCATAGCAGAAGGTGAAGCAGGTCTTGGCCCCTGTGGTGGGCGACTCGTGCGTCACCTTGCGCAGGCCTTTGGTGCCATAGTGTGAGTCTGGGCCCTGGAGGGCGGGAGCGAGGTTCAATGAGGTTGTCAGGGGAGAGAGAGCAGGGATGGAGGGGATGGTGGGCACCCACCTTGAGCGTGGCACAGGCCGTATAGTTTACGTTGGGCAGGACCTCCACAGGCTCCTTGAACATCACTCGGAATGTGCTGGCTGAGCCATCGCAGCTGAAGCCTGTGTCGTTCTGGCCAAGGACTGTGTTGCTGTCGGTGTGGATGATCTGGGGACAGAAGGTCCTCAGTGGTGGACAGGGCTGATTATGGGTCAGGGATGCTGCGGATGGGGTGAGGCCTGAGGTGGAGGAGCTGGTGTGGACTGACCTTTGGGACCAGTAAGTGGGTGTCATCTGAATGCAATCAGGCTACCAGTGTGGGCGGGGCCTCGTGTGGGCGGGGCAGCTGCTTACCTGAATGTTTACCTGGTAGTCAGTGGGCCCATGGATGGACCCGTAGAGCCCAAATCCCACCACGAAGATGCGCTTGTTGACAGAGAACCTGCAGAGTCAAAGGTGGGCAGCTGAGGCTGAGCAGCAGGGCAGGTGAGCTGGGAGAGGGGCTCGGTCTCCAGCCCTGGGCCAGGCCAGGCCGCTCTTCTGAGGGCCGCAGCCCATCCACCTCAGGTCCTGACTGCCCCTTCCCGTGGCCACTCAGGCCTGCACCAGCTGAGGCCAGGCCCGGATCCCCCCTTTCGGCTCCAGGCCTGGGTCCAGGCCCACCCCGCGCCCACCTGATGCGGTCGCTGGTCCCGCTGTAGCCCCAGCGGCTCTCCACCTGCTGGAAGCGGCTGACGCTGCACTCCTTGCCCCGCAGGCAGCAGCGAGGCCTGTCAATGAACTCCACGCGAGGCTTGGGGTTGACAGTGAAGTGTAGGAAGAGGCTGACCACCTCACGGTCCACCAGGATACCGGACTGTGCGGGGCCTGTGAGCAGGCAGAGAATTGACGGGCAGCAAAAAGGGAAGGGACCTAGGTACAGGCACCGAGGCTTGGGATTGTCGGAGTCCATGCAAGATCCCTCCTGCTCTGGAGCCACCATATGCCCTTAGGTCCTTGTGCTGAGGCCAGCAGACCCGTCCCCACCCATCCCAGGGCCCTCGACTCAGGGCCCTCGACTCAGAGTACTCAGGTTTCATGGGAAAGTGTTTGTACCCTGCCTGGCATGTGTGGGGTCATGGGCGAAGGACAGGTCACTTCACAGCTGATGCCCCACCAGGCTGATGCCATACCCTGAGCCCAGGGCTCCCGCCCCTGCCTGCTACCTGCAGCAAACTCCTCAATGGTCATCAGGGGGAAGCGGATGAGGCCCAGAGCCTTGCCCAGCACCTTCCTCTTGTTCTCAGGGGTGACCTGCAGCTGCTGTCGTTGGCACTCAGCCTCTGACCAGCGTACAACTGCGTTGAACAACCGCACCTCTCGGATGCCCAAGGTATCACGCTCCAGCACTGCCACTAGGGTGTCTGGCAGAGAGGGAGCATGAGTCAGAGACCCTGCAGGGAGCCATGTGGGGGTGCACAGGTCCCCTGTGGGGTCCCCTCACAACCTCAGTCCATGTTTGTCAATAAAGTTTTATTGGTACACAACCCTCCACAATCACTGTCCTTTTTTTATCCTCCTTCCTAAGCCTCAGTCAGACTGGCCTCACACTCCCTATACAGCCAAAGATGTTCCTGAATCCTGATCCTCCAGTCTCCACCTGATGGGGTGACGGGCACACTATGCCTGGTTTTTGTAGTGCTGGGGATGACCCCTGGGCCTCCATGCACACTAAGCAGGCACTCGTTCCACTTTCTGTTTGAGACAGAGTCCATTCTATCTACATCCAGGCTGCCCTCTGGAACTGAGGGCAATCTTCCTGCCTCAGCCTCCTGCCTCAGCTTCTGAATGCTGGGGTCACAGGAGGACCTACACCACCAGGCCCAGCTGCTATTTTCTATGGCAACTCTGACCCACAAAGGCAGACTCAAATATCCTGACAGGAACTATTGTCCCAACAAAGCCATAAACAAATACCTCAGGCCCTTCCTGGCAGTCTGCAGGCATCACTGTGTAGGGCTGGATGGGTCACCAAGCAGCAGTCCACCTTGCCCAGGGCAGGAGGGCTGATACTCAGACCCTGGCCAAGCCCGGCCACTGAGCCTCAGTGTCACCCAGGAAGTGGGTCTCCCGTTAGGATCTTCAGCCCAACCCAAGGCAGTGTGATCTCTGCCTCTGAGAGACCCCCGACACCACACCTCTGCAGTGCTCACCCAGGTCGATGTCTGTGAAGCCCTCAGCAGCGATGGCGTCTGAGGTGTTCTTATCTATGCTCTCCAGGCACAGGCTGGCCAACTGTGGCTCATCAAAGAGCCGTGCCTGGAGAGAGGAGGGAGAGGTCAGCACCCACTGTGGGTTGGACCATGACAGGCCTGCCTGCCACTGTGCCAGAGGAGAGCCACTGTGGTGGGCACGGTGGGCATGCTAGTCATCCTGGTACTGGTGAGCCCACTGTGGTGGGCACGGTGGGCATGCTAGTCATCCTGCTACTGCTGAGCCCACTGTGGTGGGCACGGTGGGCATGCTAGTCATCCTGCTACTGCTGAGCCCACTGTGGTGGGCACGGTGGGCATGCTAGTCATCCTGCTACTGCTGAGGTAGGAGGACTAATACTTCAAGCCCAGCTCGGGTTCTATGAGACAGAAGCAAAAACGGGTTGAGAGGGCTCAACAGGTAAAGGGGCTTCCTGCCAAGCCCAACGACTTGTGTGGTAGACAGAATACAAACGTGTGTCATAGAGACACATAAACAAAAACAAGTCCTCAAGAGTCTGGGGACAAGGCTCAGGGTCAAGTCTGTGTGCGAACTTGCGGAGTGACCACATGAAGAGCTTGGTTTGGGGGCCGGTGAGATGGCGCAACAGGAAGAAGGGCTTGCTGCCAAGCAGACCTGACTTCAGTCCCAGCACTGACACGACGAAGACGACTGACTCTAGCAAGTCGTCCTCCTACCTGTGGTACAGCAACATTCATACACATACATGCATAAAAATAAATAAAGCCGGGCGTGGTGGCGCACGCCTTTAATCCTAGCGCTTGGGAGGCAGAGGCAGGCGGATCTTTGTGAGTTCAAGGCCACCCTGGTCTACAGAGTGAGTTCCAGGACAGCTGGGGCTACAGGGAGACCCTGTCTCGAAAAGACCAAAAAATTAAATAAATAAATAAATAAATAAATAAATGTGTCATTTGTGCTTTTGGAGCATACATGTAGGAATACATCCTACATGCTACAGTGAAAAAGGAGTTCTCAGGGCTGCCAACCTTACAGTAGAGGTTGAGTGGTAGTATATTTCTCCTACATAAAAAAAAAAAAAATTAAAAAAAAAAAAGGTGTCATTTAACCAGGAGAGCTGAATCTGTGAGTTTCAGGGTCAGTGAAGGACCCTGTCTCAAAAAACAAGGTTGATCCAGGTGTGGTGGCACACACCTTTAATCCCAGCACTTAGGAGGCAGAAGCAGGTGGATATCTGTTACATGGAGCCCAGCCTGGTCTACATAGTAAGTTCCAAGCCAGTTAGGGCTACAGGGAGACCCTGTCTCAAAATAAAACATAACAACAACAAAAAAAAACAAACAAACCTGAAAGATACATAAAAAAAGGAGAGGAGGCCAAGTGATGGAGACAGAGTAATTTGTCTCAAAACCAACCAGCAAACAAATGCCAGGGTGAAGGCAGACATCTTTAATCCCAGCACTTGGAAGGCACAGGCAGGTGGTTCTCTGTGAAATGGAGGCCAGCCTGAACTACACGGTGAGTTGCCCAGGCTAGCCAGGGCTACATAGTAAGACCCTGTTCAAAATAACAAAACGGGGCTGGAGAGACAGCTCAGCCGACTGCTCTTGCAGAGGACCCGGGTTCAATCCCCAGCACCCACATGGCGGCTGAGAACTGTCTTTAACTCCAGTTCCAGGGGAAACCAACACTCTCTTCTGACCTCTGCAGCATTGCACGACATGGGTGCACAAACCTACATGCAGACAGTATACCCATACAAATAAATAAATAAAATTAAAAACAAACAAAAAAAACCCCAAAGTCATAGTAATATACATAAAATGAAATGAAGCAAGGTGGAAAGAGACTGGGGAGACCCGGTGCTGCAGGGGACCCGGCCATGCTCTGTGAGCTTCGGGCTGTGGCCCTCCACCTACCCTGTTCCCCACCGAGCCATGCCACATAGCGGATCCACGTGCACCCCACACCCACCCCTGTGCACCTGGGTGAGCAACATGAAGGCGTTGTCAGCCCGCAGGTTCTTCTTCAGGAACTCCACACAGTGCGCCTCCAGCGCAGGCACTGCGTACTTCTTGGCAGTGTATAGCGTGGTCATCACCGTCTCCGGCCCTATCTGTACCTCATCTGAGTACAGGAACCTGAGTGGGGGACACAGACCAGCTGAGGTCCATGGCATCCTGTGCCCCGGCACCGTCAGACCTGGCCAGAACTATAGGGTGGGTGGCAGAGAGGTGTCTGAGGAACCTTCCAGAACTGGCATTGCTTGGTGTCCTGGGACTTCAGGACTGTCACCAGGAAAGGTCACGCACAGGCAGCATGGGCCAGTAAAGGTTTGGAATGCAGCTCACAACATGGGCCTCGGGCCCCTTAGTCGAGCTTGGGAGGGAACAGCAGAAGCTGCACCCACCTCAGGCAGCGGCCGGGGCAGAGTGTGTCCATGCTACACTGAAAATAGGCCAAAGGTGTGGGGGGGGCAGTGATTAAAGACTGAGGCCTGGGGCTGGAGAGATGGCCTAACGTTTAAGAGCGCCGACCGCTCTTACAAAGGACCCGGGTTCGATCCCCAGCATCTACATGGCGGCTGAGAACCGTCTTTAACTCCAGTTCCAGGGGAATCCGACACCCTCTTCTGACCTCCGCGGCATTGCATGACACGGGTGCACAAACCTACATGCAGACAATACATTCATACACATACAGAAATTAAAAAAAAAAAAAGCCGTGGTGGCACACGCCTTTAATCCTAGCACTTGGGAGGCAGAGGCAGGCGGATCTTTGTGAGTTCAAGGCCAGCCTGGTCTACAGAGCAAGTTCCAGGACACCTGGGGCTCCAGGGAGACCCTGTCTCGAAAAGACCAAAAAA
>VZQC01000028.1:3033282-3150927 GCA_009823505.1 Rhizomys pruinosus
AAAAAAAAAAAAAAAAAAAAAAAAAGTTAAAAGAGGCAGTGGAAGTGGCTAAGCAGCAGAGTCCTCACCTGAACGTACCCAGGGAGGGGCTGGGGATGTGCTCAGGGTGGAGTGAGCCCAGAATCCCCAGGGAGGGGCTGGGGGCGTGGCTCAGGGTGGAGTGACAGCTTAGAATCCGCAGGGAGGGAGGGGACATGGCTCAGGGGTGGAGCACTAACCCAGCACATGCAGAGCTCTGGATTCCAACTCCAACACTACAAAATAGAAATGAAGACAGAGGCCAACACTGGAGCGACACAGTCACAAGCCCTTGGAGCTAGAGATGTGGGCAGTGAGGAAGGACTCGGGAGACTCGGAGGCGGCAGAGTGGCGGGGGGAGGGGGGACCTTCTAAGAGTCTTAAGAAACCTTCAGAGGCTCACACCGGAGGCCCTCAGCCTTCCAGCTCCCTGGCCCCATGCCTGTTCTCGAGCAGGAGCTGGGCATCCTGACTGCTCATCACAGTTCCTGCTCCTAAGCCCACGCAGCGATATTCCAGAAATAACGTCTGTCTGTGTCTCTTAGTCTTTAATTTCTTTTTTAGAAAAGCATCTTGTCCACCACAGGGAAACCTTTGCCCACCACACCAAAGGCAGAAACTCAGAGATGCCCAGGCGGACAGCCGGATGGGCAGTCGTGAGTACTGACGTTGGTGGCCGCACCTGGCCCTGTTTCACTAGGTTACCTGGTGACCTATCCCAGGGGAATTCCTTGCCATTGTGCCCCACCTCACCTTGCTGCCACCAGCTGTTTACTGGACACTTCTGCAGCTCCTCCAAAGGGATGTGAACACATGCACATGCACATGCACATGCACATGCAAACCTGGATGCACATATTCTCAGCAGCCAAAGATGGGGAGCAGCCTGTAATTGGTCAGGTGCGACCACACACACAGTGTGGTCAGTCCACACGCTGGAGTGTCACACAGCCATGAATAGTAACGTGGCTATACCATGGCAGGCAGGAAGGGGAACCTGAGAACATGGTGCTCAGTGAAAGAACTGGGGGCTCTGACTGCGAAAGCTGTGGAAATGGGCTGCGGGGCAGGTTCAGGCTAGGTAAGTGAGTTTTGCTGGTGAACATTGTGCTTAAATGTGGTTAAAATGGCAAAGTTAGTCAGGTGTGGGGCTGCAGAGATGGCCTACGGGTTAAGAGCGCAGACTGCTCTTGCAGAGGACCCTGGTTCGATCTCCAGCATCCACATGGCGGTTGAGAACCGTCTGTTACTCCAGTTCCAGGGGAATCCGAGACCCTCTTCTGACCTCCGAGGCATTGCATGACATGGGTGCACCAACCTGCATGCAGACAGTACATTCATACATATAAAATAAATAAAAATAAATAAAAATTAGGTGTGGTAGCACACGCCTTTAATCCCAGCCCTCAGGAGGCAGAGGCAAGCGGACCTCTGTGAGTTCAAGGCCAGCCTGCTCTACATAGCAAGCTCCAGGCCAGCTGGGACTAAAGGGAGACCCTGTCTCAAAAAGACCAAAAATAATAAATAAATAAATAAATAATCTTTTACAGTAAAGAAGACAGGACATCTGGGGCTTCAGGGAGACCTTGTCTCAAAAAAAAAGATCTAATTAATTAGTTAATTAAGGGGCTGAAGAGACCGCCTAGCAGTTAAGAGAGTGCCAACTGCTCTTGCAGAGGACCCGGGTTCGATCCCCAGCACTCACATGGCGGCTGAGAACCGTCTTTAACTCCAGTTCCAGGGAATCCGACACCCTCTTCTGACCTCCGTGGCACTGCACTACACGGGCGCACAAACCTACATGCAGACAGTACTTTCATACACATACAAAATAAATAAAATTTTAAAAATTAATTAAAATAAAATGGAGAGAGACAGATGTCTAAATACACTCTCCAGCAAGTGGACAGAGCAGTCCTTTGACATCTCTCCACAAGAACAAGCCGCGGCTGGCTCCAGAAGCGACCCCACTCAGATGCCCACAGCACCATGGACAGCTTGCAGCCAACGGGAACAGCGCTCACTCATCTTCAGGGCAGCTGCAGTTGGTGTTGGAGCCCCACACACTGAGAGGTGTGATGGTTTCTCTGAGACTGTCCAACAGGCCAGGCATGCCCAGAACTCAGGAGGCTGTGGCTGGTAGACTGTTGAGTTCAAAAAAAAAAATGACAAAAAGCATTAAAAAAAAAAAAAAAACCCAAACAACTAAAACACTCTGGGTGTTCAGTGGGCAGAGCTCCCCTGGCAGGCACTGGGCCCTGGCTTCACCTCCAACAGCTCATAAAACAGGGTGGCGCATGCCTGGCATCCCCACTCCCAGGAGCCGGGAGGAGGGTCAGGAGCTCTGGTTAGGCTGGGCTGCGTAACAAAGGTGAGGTCTGATCAGAGCCCAACGACAGCTCCAGACAAAGCAGACTGCTTGGCTTCTCGCCCACCTGTGCCCCTTTTCTAAGCCTAGGGAACAATCTGTGGAAGAGGGGGCGTGGTAGAATGTAAGGGGTGCGATTGGGGTGAATGGCAATATAGCCTGGACACTCATTTGATCAACTTGATTGATCATACAAGCTCCCCCCTGCTGGATGGTGGGACTCACGGGCTGTGTGGGTTTGGGCACAACTGCTTGCAAATTGGTTTTACATGAAGGATGCTTGTATTCATTACTTATTACTTTAAAAAATTAAAAAAAAAAAAAGAAATTTGAGGTCTGTGTGGGACAAATGAGACTCTGTCTCAAAGGGGAAAAAATAAAAAATAAAGAACAAAAACCCACCCTGGTTCAATGGCTCAGTGGGGAAAGCCTGGAAACCTGATGAGCAGAGCTCCATGCCCTGTACCCACACGGTGGGGAGAACCAGCCCCAGCAAGCTGTGCTCGTGCCTCCACACGCACACCCTAGTACACACATGCAAAGGTAACTCATTAATAAATATTTTAAAACATTATTAAAAACTTAGGAGAGCTGGCTCAGTGGTTAAGAGCACTGGCTGCTCTTGCAGAGGACCTGGGTTCGGTTCCCAACACCAGCAGGACAGCCACCCACCATCTGTAATTCCTGCTCCAGGAAATCTAACACCTCTTCTGGCCTCCTCAGGGACTGCACACACATGGCTTACATACACAGAGATAATCATAACCGCAACCATTTTTTAAAAACAGTCTACATAGGCCAGGCGTGGTGGCGCACGCCTTTAATCCTAGCACTTGGGAGGCAGAGGCAGGCGGATCTCTGTGAGTTCAAGGCCGGCCTGTTCTTCAGAGTGAGTTCCAGGACAGCCAGAGCTACAGGGAGACCCTGTCTCAAAAAGACAAAACAAACAAACAAACAAAAAACAGTCTAGATAGATGGCTCCAGCATTCAAAGCCTGCGAGGCTCTTGCAAAGACCAGAATTTGCTCTTCCATCTATGATGGGCTCCAGCCAGATGCTGGGACATGTTCTCACCCTAGCCTTGGCTGGTCTCAAATGCAGAATCCTCCTGCCTTAGCATCCACAGTTTTAGAATTGGAGGTGTGAACCACCACACTTGGCTGGTCACTACTCACTCCACTTTTCTGAAGTTTTTATTCAAATGTCACAGGTCCTTCATCTAAGGTTCTGTCAGGCCCAGGACCCCAGCCAGGGGCATGTGAGGCTCTTAGTTACGGAGACACCTGCTTCTACCTCCTGAGTGCTGGGATTCAAAGCATGCACCACCATGCCCAACTACTCCCTGTATATTATGACTGTGACTGTTCTAGAGACCTGGTTGGGTGTCTGCAGGGCCCTCCTCTGGTCCTTACTGACTGTGGTGCATGTACACAGAGTGGCTGGAAGCCACAGGAATCCAGGGACTCCAGCTGTGGTTCAGGAGAGAGCTTTTCCTGCATGCAGCAAGCCCTCATCCTCAGGGCCACAAAAATAATTAAAAGAACCCGGGGGTGGGGGGAGCCACAGGAATTTGCTACAGACTGGGGTCTGAGACTCAGGTCTGTACAAGCCTTGTGCCCTCCTGAGGCCCCAGGAGGGTCTCCCGGGCTTTCCAGGTGTCCCTGAGGGGTGGCCTCTCCCCAGCAACTGTTGGCTCTTGATAATTTTTTTTTTTTTTGACTGGGAATTGACACAAAATGGGCAGGTAGCACAACACTGGGGATTCTAGGCTGTTACTTTACCCTGAGCCACGGGCCCCAGCCCTCACTGGGGAAGTCTAGGCTGTCATGCTACCTGAGCCCCGCCCCCAGCCCCTCACTGGGGGTTCTAGGCAGGGGCTCTCTCCCTCTGAACCATATCTCCCAGCTTTCTTTTTTTGCTTTTTTCAGACAGCCTCCAGAATTCACCCAGGTTGGCCTGGAATTTGTAATTCTGGGGCCTCAGCCTCCTACAAGCAGATCACAGGGCTGCACCAGCAGACAATGCCTTCCTATCTTATCTGGACAGTGGACCCTACCTACGCCAGGTCAGATGAGTGGGAACCATTATGTACAGGTGGCAGCCCCTACGGGCAGAAGGCCACATGCCACCCTAACCCACAGCAACCTGTGGGCTCTAGCAGGGGGTCTGCCCCTCCTTTTGTTCATGCCCACAGGCAGAGGATGAGCCCTGAGTTACTATGACAAGCACACTGTGTGGGGGGGCAGAGCTGACACAGCCCAGGCGCTCAGATGCGTAACAGCTAAGTGACTCCAGTTCATGGGGTATAGAAACTGACTGCCCTGTAAGCTCAGAATGCACAGCCAAGTTGAAGAACCTCCCTCCCTAACTGACACCCAAGCCACAGGAAAACACCACCTGAGCCACTCGGAAGCCAAGTCTTCCACTGTCCACGTCTACCACCTGCCAAGCCCTCAGTCTCCACAAACCCCTCAGGGTCCACTTCACACTGAAAGCCACTTGAAGAGCCCCTGGCTCTTCCTGCGGCTCCTACGTACCCAGGTCCTCTGGCCTCTGGCCCTGCACTGACCCTGCCCACCAGCACTCTGACAATAAGAGACCAGGCTCTACTTCATTTTGAGGGCTTCACACCACAGCTGTGTTCCCCCGCTTTGCCAACGAGCCAATAAACCATCTCACGGAATCAAGTTCACATGGCCAGAACTACAGGCGCAGGGCAGTGGGCACACCTGGCTTATTACAGGGAAACTGAGTTTCAGTTCCTGTCTGGGGACCCCTTCCCACCCCAGAGGTAGCAGAGGGTATCTTGGGGAACAGGGGTCACCAAGACCTACAAATGGACAGTTTGGTGCACAAAAACAGTGTGTGGAGATGATGGGGTAAGGGGGGTTCTGAGGTTCTGGGTGGGGATGAAGGGGTCCTGGGATTGGATGGCTTTGGGAATGGAGGTGTGGTGGGAATTGGGGTGGGGGGGACGACCAGGGGTGGAAGGGGCCCAGGGCAGGGGCAGGGCCCGAGGACCAAGAAGCAGACAGTGCCCAGGTCTAGTTCCAGAGGGATGCTGGCACCAAGTCCCAGAGCAGGGGTCGAGAGATGGGGTTCTCCCAGGTGCAGGAGTAGAGGGGGTGCCCAAGAACCAGGATCAGATGGGGAGTAAGAGGGTCCTAAGTCTCTGAGTGAAGGGTCCTTGAGGTGGGGTGCAGAGTCCTAGGGTGCAAGACCTGGGTGGGGTGTAGGATCTTAAGGTGCAGGATCTGGGAGGGATGCACAATCTGAGAATAGAGAGTCTGGGTCCTGGGTTTGGGGGAGTCCTGGGTCTTGGGGTACAGGGTTCTGTAGTTAAGGGTCCGAAGTCAGGGTAAGGTGCAAAGTCTCAGGGTGCAAGGTTTGGGGGTGCAGGGTTAAGGTGGGTGGAGAATCTTGGGGTCCAGAGTTCAGGATCTGGGGTGCAGCCAGGGTCAGGTGCAGAGTCTCAGGGTGCAGGGGTCAGGAATACATGGTCTGGGGTGCAGGATCCGGGCTGCAGGGTCAGGCCTGGGGTTGCAGGGTCTGGGTGCCAGGGTCTGGGGTCCAGGGTCAGAGTCTGGCGTGCAGGGTTAGGGTGCGGGGAGCGGGGTCCGGGCGCCCCGGCGGCCCACCTGTGCGCGGGGACGCGCTGCGAGCTGAGCCCCTTGCCCACCAGGAAGTGCACGTCGCACAGCACCTCGTTGTTGAACAGGAAGGCGAAGCGCTCCTGCACCGTGGGCTTGGTGGCTTGCCAGTTGTACACGGGCTCGCGCAGCAGCGCGCCCGGGCCCGCTTCGTCGCGCTCGTCCCCCGCGTCGGCCCCAGGCCCCGGCGGCGGGGAAGGTGCGGGCGGCCCCGGGGCGCAGGCAGCTGCGTTGCTAGGGGCCGAGGACGCGTTGGCGCTGGGGCCGGGGCCAGGGCCGGGGCCGCCCGAGCCAGGTCCGACCCCCGGCGGGCAGGACGTGCGCCCGCTACCGCCGGCCGCCATCTTGTCACTGCGGCGTGGGGGCGGGGCCTCTGGGCGGGGCTATAGCGGGCGGGGCCGTTGAGGGGCGGGGCTATGGAGCGCTGTGGGCGGGGTCTCGGGCGGGACAATGGCCGGGAGGGGCTGCAGAGGATCCGAGGAACCAGGGGAGGTGGGAGAGGAGGAGGAAGAGGATGGAGGGAAAGAGAGAGGGAGGGGAGGAGACAGAGCAGAGAGAGGGAGAGAGGAGTGATGGGAAGAAAGGAGGAAGAGGTGGAGCCAAGGGAAGAAGAGGGGGAGAGAGAGGAGGGAGAGAATGAGGGGGGAGGGAGGAGGCGAGGGACCTAGAGAAGAGTCAGGGCCCGAGTTGGAGGGACAGACCGCCTAGGGAAAGAAGGGAGAGGGCAGCGAGTAAGGGGGAGGTAAAAAATAGCAAATAGATAGCCGGGCGTGGTGGCGCACGCCTTTAATCCTAGCACTCGGGAGGCAGAGGCAGGTGGATCTCTGTGAGTTCAAGGCCAGCCTGGTCTACAGAATGAGTCCAGGACAGCTGGGGCTACCGAAAAGACAAAAAAAAATTAAATAAATAAATAGCAAATAGAGGATGGAAGAGAGGTGGGTGATGTAAGGACACAAGGGAGGAGGGAGAGGGTCATGGGGAGGAGGAGGAAGAAGACCACATAACAGAAGGAAATGGAGGAGGGAAGGGGGTGAGAGGTAGGGTTGAGGTCAGGGCATGAGGAGTGCGAGGAGTCATGCCTGGGGGTCAGTGGTGTCAGAGAGGTGGGACCACAGAAAGGCGGATAAAGGGGGAGGAAAAGGGAGGAGAGAGGGGAGGAGGGTGAAGAGGGGTAGGGGAGAGGGAACTTGGAGCCCGGAGCCTCCAGGACCCAGAACCCAGATTAGGCCCCATGGTCCAGGTCCAGACCCTCCAAAACAGACCCCATCCAGAAGCCGTAGCCCAGACCCTGGGATTCTATAGGCAGAGCCTGACACCCTAAGGCAGGGCGCTGCACCACAGACTGTGGCTCCACCCCCTACCCGAGCCTCTAAACCCCACACTCTGACCTCCAGTTGTCAGACCTGGCCAGTGACATGGGTCCCACTGGTGGGGGAAGGGAGGGGGGCGGGGCGGGGCCACAAAGTGTGTGTGGGAGTGCACTGTGCATTCTAAACTCAATAGGAGCCACCATGTCCGTGCAGTGCACCCCTTTAATCCCACCACTCCAGAGACAGAGTCAGGTGGATTTCTGTGACATCAAGACCAGCACAGGCTACATAGTAAGCTTCAGGCCAGCTGGGACTACAGGAAGATCGTGTCTCAATAAATTAACAAATAAAATAAAACTCCCCAAGAGCAAGCTGGGGTACAATCTGATTGGCTTCCTGGAAAAAGATTCTGGGGGTTCAGAAGCCAGCAGGAGCTCCTCCTAGGGCCCTTAGCAGCAGGTTCAGATGGCTACAGAGGACTGTAGGCAGTACTGGCACTCCCTGTGTGGGTCACCCCCACCTGACCTCACCTGTGAACATCTGTGGTCTTTCTGGTAGTGATATCCAGGTGGGCAGGAAGTCCCAAGGTCCAAGTTCTTGGGCCTGTCCACTTGCAATGGGTGCCAGCCAGGGGGTCCAGCAGAACATGTGGGCCTTTAGAGAGATTTTCTACCAAAATCTCACACATAGAGCCAGGTGAGGTGAGGAAGAGCTGAGGCAGGGGGATCATAGGTACAAAACCAGACTGGGCTACAGAAGGAGACCTTGCCTCAAAAAATAAAAGAGGGGCTGGAGAACTGGCTCTGCAATTAAGAGTACTGGCTGCCAGCCTGGTCTACAGAGTGAGTTCCAGGGCAGCTGGGGCTACAGGGAGACCCTGTCTCAAAAAGACCAAAAAAAAGAGTATTGGCTGCTCTTGAAGAGAACTGGAGTTTTGTTCCTAGCACCTACATGGTGACTAACAACCACCCATAACTCCAGTTCCAGGATGGGAAGTGGGGGGGGGGGTGTCTGAGTTGTAGCTTCTGTACCCCTGTCTCCTGTCCTGGCAGATGACATGTCTCATTCTATGGGTGGGAGCTTCTTGGAAATAGATTCTGCAGGGTAATGGGGAGAGGAAGGGCCCCCCCACCCCCACCATCACCACCAGGGAAGAATCTGGGCCTAGGGAGTAGCATCTGAACAGGTGTGAACTGCCCTGATTGCCCAGTGCCTGCAGGCCACTAGCTTAGGACCTTTTTTCCTGACAGCTAATAAGTGGCTTAGAGGTGCTGGGCCAGTCCTTGTAGCCAAAGACACAAGAAGGAAGCAACTGGCCCCGAGGCCATCTTTAAACAACTCCTATTAGTAACTTTGCTCTTGAAGTCTTTATAAAATGCCTCACCCTGTGATTATTTGAGTGGGAAGGACTGTGACACCATGGAAAGGCTGCCTGGTGCCCAGGAACTCAAATGTTAACTATGAAGGCACATGAACTTAGTACATCTTCCAACAGATGTAATCCAAATGTGTCATCATTATAAATTTATTATTTTATTTTTTAAATTTTAAACTTTTATGTACAGGAGTTTTGTTCTGACTGCATATATATAAATGCACCCAACTGTGTGCAGTGCCTGTGGAAGCCAGAGGGGGGCATTGGATCCCCTGGAATTGGAGTTACAGATGGTTGTTAGCTGCCATGTGGATGCCGGGAAAGAACCTGGGTCCTCTGCAAGAGCAGCCAGTGCTCCTAACTGCTGAGGCAGATCTCCAGCATCAGTTTTATTTTCTTTTTACAATAGTCTTGGGGCTGGAGAGATGGCTCAGTAGTTAAGAGCAGTCTTGCAGAGGACCCAGGTTCCATTCCCAGCACCCACATGGCAGCTAAGAACTTACGGGGGCTGGAGAGATGGCTGCTCTTGCAGAGGACCCAGGTTCGATTCCCAGCACCCACATGGTGGCTAAGAACCATCTTTAAGCTGGGCCTGGTGGCGCATGCCTTTGATCCTAGTACTGGGAACGCAGAGGCAGAGGCAGGTGGATCTCTGTGAGTTCAAGGCCAGCCTGGTCTACAGAGCAAGCTCCAGGCCAGCTGGGACTACAGGGAGACCCTGTCTCAAAAGTACAAAAAAAAAAACCCCAAACAAACAAACAAACAAAAAACCTTCAGGTTTTTGTAAGAAAGAATTTTAGGCTATTTAAGATTTGCAGGAAAAAAAAAAAAAGATTTGCAGGCTTGCCAGGCGTGGTGGTGTGTGCCTTTAATCCTAGCACTCCGGAGGCAGAGGCAGGCGGATCTTTGTGAGTTCAAGGCCAGCCTGGTCTACAAAGTGAGTTCCAGGACAGCTGGGGCTACAGGGAGACCCTGTCTTGAAAAGACAAAAAACAAAAAAAAAAAAAAAAAAATGTTGCAGTCTCTATGAATGTTCCTTAATCTGCTCATTTGGGATTTCGAACCAGGTCCTCTGCAAGAGCAGTAGGTGCCCTTAACCGCTAGTCCATCTCTCCAGCCCCCCTGTGATAAATGGCAAGTTTGTGGTCAGTCTGGGCTGGCTTCGCCTTCCTCCGTTTCCTCTGACAGGAGTCCTACTCTTCCTCATCTACTATAGGGTCCGCCTTGGGCCTCATCCACACTGTTCTGTGTAAACAGCATGTCTGACCTCTACCTACTACATGTCAGGCGGTCACCCCAGTGGGATCAACATACATACCCCTCAAATACTGGAATATTTCAGAACATTCAGGAATTTTCTGGAATATTCCCAAGGCCGTAGCAGCAGACTTTCAGGACACTGCCTTGTTGTTTCAGTGACACAACTGTTAGTGCTGGAAGCAGGGTGTAGAGTTGCCTTTTCCAGCCTTCGCTGCTGTCTGACCAGAGCAGAACATCTAGCTCAGCATGTAGAAATAGTTTAGGAGACTTGGTACTGAGGCTTGCTTTTTCTTTATTCTTTTTTCTCTCTGGGAGTACACGGGGGTCAGAGGTCTGCAGTACATCTTAGATTGACATTTATTCTATTTATTTTAATTTATTTATTTATTTATTTATTTATTTATTTATATCTAGGTATATAAGTGTTCTGTAATACCAAGTGTGTGCGTAATGCCTTGCAGAAGCCAAAAGGGGCATCCATGAGCTCAGGTTGTCAGGCATGGAGGCAATTCCCTCTCCTGCTCCTTATTTAATATTTATTTTTAAGACTTTTTTTTTTTTTAGCAAGTTTGCTTTTTTGTTTTCCTTTTTTCTTTTTTCTTTTTTCTCTTTTTTTTCTTTTTTTTTTTTTGTTCATTGTTTGGTGTAGACAGGGTCTCCTGTGTTAGGTCCAGGCTTCCGAGAGATCTAAGAGGCACAAGGTGCCCACTTACCTCCAGAAACTGTTCAATCCTCTGTACCCATTTGCCTTTTTATCTGGGGATGCGGGCTGGGATATATGGCCTTTTTTTTTTTTTTTTTGGTTCTTTTCGTAGACACGGGAGAGCCTGTTCGAAAAGACCAAAAAAAAAAAAGTGCTAGGATTAAAGGCGTGCGCCACTACACCCCGCCGAACATGGCCTTTTTATAACCTAATACCCTGTAGCTCTGGCTGTCCTGGAACTCACTATGTAGACCAGGCTAGCCTTGAAGTCACAGAGATCCACCTACCTCTGCCTCCCCAGTGCTGGATTAAGGACATGCATGTACCACCATACCCAGTTTAGGTGGTTTTTTTTTTTTTTTTGTCTTTTAAAGACAGGGTCTCCCTGTAGCCCCAGCTGTCCTGGAACTCACTCTGTAGACTAGTGTTTTTGGTAGTTTTGAGACAGGGTCTCCCTTTAGTCTCAGCTGGCCTGGAGCTTGCTCTCTAGACCAGGCTGGCTTTGAACTCACAGAGATCTGTCTGCCTCCCAAGTGCTGGGATTAAAGGTGTGTGCCACCACACCCGGCTGAGGTGTACTTTCTAATTTTGAGATAGTCTCACTAAGCTGGCGTGTCTGCTGCTTAGGGTCATGGAGGAAGTCCTGGGGTCCTTCCCAAGCACCTAAATAAACTGTGTTTACCCTGTGAATGACTGAGCCTGTTCCTCACTCTCCCTGTGGCTGGGCTAGCTGGTATCTTACAGGGTGTCAGCCCCAGGACCTCCAACGTGTGGATCCCGGCAATCCACCATTAAGGATTTCAGACTTTTGTTGCCTCTCAAAAGGGAAACTGAGAGAGAGAGAGAGAGAGAGAGAGAGAGAGAGAGAGAGAGAGAGAGAGAGAGAAAGAGAAAGAGATTGGGACAGATTAAGACCAAGACTTAATTTCAATGGAGAAATGGAGTTTCAAGGTGGCGGGGGTGGGGGGGGCAATGAGCCACTTCACCCTCCCTGGCAGCCACTACCCAAAATCTTTTTGCTACCAAGAGCAAAATATTGACATAGAGAAGTCATAGCCCGTGAGCGGAATGGGTATGTCCTCTGACTCAGGACCCCCAGACTTTTTATTTATTTATTTATTTATTTATTTATTTATTTATTTATTTGTGTATGAATGTACTGTCTGCATGTAGGTTTGTGCACCCGTGTCGTGCAATGCCGCAGAGGTCAGAAGAGGGTGTCAGATTCCCCTGGAACTGGAGTTCTCCTGGAACTGGAGTTCTGGAATTGGCATATGGACAGTTCCCAGCCGCCATGTGGGTGCTGGGGATCGAACCTGGGTCCTCTGCAAGAGCAGTTGGTGCTCTTAGCCGCTAGGCCATCTCTCCAGCCCCAGAACCCCCAGACTTTAACACTGCACCCGTCTAACCCCAGAAGGGAGCCAGGCAGGTCGAACTCCCTGACATCCATCTGCCTCTGCCTCTGCCTCCTGAGTGTGGGGTTAAAGGCATTTCCCACCATGCCCAGCTGATAAGGCTTTTTTGGAAGGAGGGTCTCAAGTAGTCCAGGGTGGTTTCCAACTCCCTAGGTAGCAAAGGATGACTTTGAACTCCTGGATCCCAGCTGCTGGGATGTTAGCTGTGGAGCCCCACGCCAGGTTAAGTGGAGCTGGGGGTGAATCCAGAGCCCTCTGCATGTTAGGAGCCTGCTCTGCCCACTCAGTCCCTACTTTCTGGTCTTGGGCTTGAAAGAATGAAAAGTTGATGTTGTGCTTGACCCTTCCCCCTCTTCTCCTCCCCAGCCCTCTTCCTGTCCCTTGCTGTGCCTGGCTGCTTGGTGTCTGCGCACTCAGGGGCCACCAGGCATGTCCCAGGCTTGTCACATGCAAGCCTCTCGTCTCCCAGGTGGCACCACGCCCTGCCTAGCCCTGGCAGCTCCGGTGGTGACCGCTCCCTAACCCTCTGCTGCCCGCCTGGAACAGTTCGTCCTAGGCTATTGGTCTAGATTTTATTTTTGTGGTTTTCTGGAAGCAGGCTGAGCCTGCCCACTTCCAAGGCGGACTGTAGAGTGACATGGAAATCCTGGTGTTGGGGAACACTGGAGCGGTTCTTCTCACAGTTTAGGCCCGTGTTTCTGTTTTCAGAGTCCTTACTAGACTCCACCTCGGGAAATTGAGAAGGCATTTCTGGGTCTACCAGCCTTCTGGATGTCCCAGCCTGGAAAGGGCACCTGCATGTCAGATCTTGTCACCACAAAATCAAGTCTCATCGACGCCCTTGTCTCCTGAGGAGTCTTTAGAAAGTACAGTGAAAAAAGCAGGCGTGCTGAGGCCTGGCTGCCATCCCAGCACTAGGGAGGCAGAGGCGGGAGGACCAGAGTTCAACGTTAGCAGAATGTGAGGCCTGCCTGGGCTACATGAGACCCTGCCTCAAAACACCAGAAAAGGGGTTGGAGCGACACTCAGAGGTTAAGAACACGGGATGTGCCAGGCATGGTGGCACACGTCTTTAATCCTAGCACTTGGGAGGCAGAGGCAGGCGGATCTTTGTGAGTTCAAGGCCAGCCTGGTCTACAGAGTGAGTTCCAGGACAGCTGGGGCTACAGGGAGACCCTATCTCAAAAAACAAAAAAAAAAAAAAAAAAAAAAAAGAACACGGGATCCTCTTGCAGAGGCTCTGGGTTCAGATCCTGGCACCCACGTGGTGGTTAACAACCATCTGTAACTACAGTTGCAGGGGATCCTGCGCCCTCTCCTGGCTGCTGTTGGCATTACACAACACCTGTGCATGAACACACCTGTAGGGAAAACCCTCATAAACACTTTTTTTTTTTTTTGGTGTTTTTGAGACAGGGTCTTCCTGTAGCCCCAGCTGGCCTGGAAGTCACTCTGTAGACCAGGCTGGCCTTGAACTCACAGAGATCCACCTGCCTCTGCCTCCCGGGTGCTGGGATTAAAAGTGTGCGCCACCACGCCTGGCCTAGGAAGGTTCTTAGCCATGTGGGTGCTGGGACTTGAACCCGGGTCATCTGCAAGAGCAGTCAGTGCTCTTAACTGCTGAGCCATCTCTCCAGCCCCTAAAACCTTTTCTAAAAAGCACTGTTGCAATGGGAATCCTAACTGCTTGGGATCTTGCTCCCAACCTATGTCAGTCAGCATCAGCTTCTTCCTTCCTCCAGCCTGTCCCAAAGAGAGGGCTTGGCATTTATACCCCCTCCAGAAATAAGTCATGTCTCTACAGACACCAAGCCCCACCCCTATGGACCATGGCCCTCCAGACACCAGGCCCCCTGGCCACACACCGCTCAGGTCCTAGTCCTTCCTGGCCTTATTCTGCACTGTTCTCCCTTGCTGTCCTCACTGGCTTTCTCAGACACTGGGGGGATTCATGGATGGGGTGAAGGGCTGAGGCACATAGCAGGCTGCTTGTCCTCTGAAGCCCTTGGTGATCAGCAACCCCTAGACGTGAAGGCAGCACATCCTGTCATTGCTGTAGCCTGCCCCCAGCAGCTCATCCAGGCTGAGGGGCTGGGCTCTGTGCTGCAGCGCTCTGGGAGGAAGCCCATCCCCCAGGGTCACCCTCGTGGAGTAGCATCTGACCTAGCAGGTTCGGGCTGCCCAGGACCAGGCTGGCACCAAGGCACACAAACAGCATTATTTTAAATGACTTTTATTAAATCCTTACAAAACAATACAAAATTCTGGCATTGACAGTGGTGAAAGGTGTCTGCAGCTGTCAGTTCACCTGGTACAATGGGGTTCAACTGCATTCCCCCACTTAAAAACTTTGTGTCTTTTTTTCGTGGCCTGGGCCACCCCAGCAAGCACTATCTTCTCCTTCACAGTGAGGGGCTCAGGCTTGGAGGTGGCAGCCCTGCTGGGGTGAAGCTGCCCAAGTCTAGATCTCCACCCACTGCACCTGGTGGCTTCAGGAACCCATGGGGAGGGAGGGGCAAGGATCCTCAGGTGAGGGAGTCTTGCTGACAGTGAGAACCGGGGTGCCCAGGAGCAGCCCCCAGCCTCCTTTGGGGCTCTTTGGAAATTCCACAGATGCAGGCAGGGTGAGCAAAAGCAGGCACCCCCCCCCCCCCCGACACCATGGCAGTCCTAAGAGTCCAGGGAGGGTTGAGGGTGTCCCAGGTCACCACCCATCAGGCCCCCTCCACATTCAAGTATTCTTCAACAACAGGGGAGCAAGTCAAAATTAAAAAAAAAACAACAAAAAAAAGCCCCCTAAATTGAACTCAACAATCCCAACCATGGATTTTTGAAGCCAGGGGCTGCCTGTCCCCACCCTGGAGACCCCTGAGCAGGGCTGTGCCAGGCAGCGTGGCCTGGCCCCCCAGTGGCTGCCCCTGACCAGCAGGGCCACGCACATAGAAAATGGGAACTCGTATTGCATAGTAGCTCCTGGCCAGGGACAGCACCCAGGCCTGGGTTGGGCGGGCACCATGGGCCACCCAGCAGTCCCTTCCACTCCTGGGTGCCCCAAAGGAGGTCAAGGCAACTCCAGCCCTTTTTCTGAAGGTGGGCATGTCCAACACTGCCCATGGGGGCAGAGGGGAAGGAAAGGGACCCCTAGGTGGGGCTGGAGCTCTGGGAAACAGGACTCCGTGGGCAGAGCCTCCAAGACCCATAGTCAGGGGTGACTGGAGGTGGGGTAGATGTGGGGTAGACGTAGCCACGGCCAGGCTGAGCCCTGAGAAGGAGCACCTGGGTGCCCTGGGGTACGGAGACTCTTGCAGTGTCTCCCGTCCTGGTGGCGCCAGGTGGGAGCAGGGCCCCCTCCTGGGTCCCCTCAGCTCTGTCCCTTGGAGTGGGGTAGGAGAGGCAGGTTGGCCCAAGGTGCGGCAGACCTGGGAGGACCGGATTGTCAGTCTCCAAAGGGCAGGACAGGCAGGTGAGTGCATCCCCTTCCACGATGGGCTGCTCTGGTGTGGAGGGACCAAGGGGCTGCTGTGGTCACCAGGAGGTGACCTGTCCTGAAATACTGAGGGCCAAGGAGGGGTTGGGTGGTGATCCTGTGGGACCCCAGCTGTGGAAGACAACAGAGGCTGGATTGGCCGGGGCACCAGTTGTGGGCCCTTCACAGCTGACAGCAAGCATCTCAGGGCACGGGCATGGCAGCCTGGACCCTCCGCTCTCCCCCGGGCACTTCCAATGGTGGGGAAAGAAATGAAAAGGAAAACACGGGCAGGAGACAGGGCTGGGGTCTAGGGACGGGGTGGAGGGAAGCAAGTGGCTCCAGCCAACGCTACAGCCCCCAGCCAAGCGGGAGCTGGGTCCCCCAGCCAGCAGCCTCCATGGGGCAGGGCCTATGTACAGAGGGGACCCTGAAGGGTCAGGCTCGGTCTCCCACGAGGACCACGGGGGCAGAGGACAGGCTGGCCCTCTGGCGTCGCTGGGCTAGCTTGGACTGAGAGGGTGGGGACAGCTGCAGGCAGCGTGAGGTAGCTCGGATGACCATGGGCTGGTCCTGCCCCACGTCTTCCTCGCACTGGGCCAGCTGCCGGTTCATGGCAATGGCCTCAGCAGCAAAGGACGTGAGGTCTTTGGCACAGCTGTTCCTGGGAACAGGGTAAAGGAAGTCACAAGGGTGCATCCTTCCCTCCCCAACTTTAAGGCCCTTCCAGGTACCAGGACCCCACTAGGAACTGTTAGTCACCAGGTACATCTAGGAGCCGGCTTCCCACTTTTGTGGGAGGGGCTCAGTGTGAGGTGTCTGCCGGGACCCAGAGGGGCCAGGCTCGGATCCTCCCCAAATTCTCAGAAAATAAACCGCACACCCAGGACCCTGGCCTCACCTGCGCAGAGCCAGGGGAGTCGGCAGGGTGTTTTCTGGGGCACACTGCAAGAAGAGTGCAGGTCAGGGCCAGAGCTGACTGGGAGGGCGGCGGCATCTGAAGCTGCCTAGGCTGCTGCCGGCAGACCCCGCCTCTCCCACATCCCCGGGCTTCCACTCCATCAGGACAGTTAACCAGCTTGCTGTAGCTCCTTCAGTCCCTCAACCAAAGTCTCCTCCCGGAAGGGGTCAGAGCCCTCCCTGCTTGGGGAATAGGGGCCCCAGCTCCTACCACCGAAGCCAGCAGAGGAGGGGGGTTCTCCAGAGCTCGGCCCAGCCGGACCCTCACTGCCCCCGAGCACTGCTTCTTAGGACCCTTACCTGCCCACAGCTGGCGGAGGCGTTCTTAGTACCCAGGCGCCATGGGCAGCACTAGGGAACATCCGGCCAGGGAGGCTGGCACTGAGCACTGGGGCCCCTGGCTCTGGCCTTGGTTTTTTTTTGTCTTTTCGAGACAGGGTCTCCCTGCAGCCCCAGCTGTCCTGAAACTCGCTCTGTAGACCAGGCTGGCCTTGAACTCACAGAGACCCGCCTGCCCCTGCCCCCTGAGCACTGGGATTAAAGGCGTGCCGTGCACCACCACGCCCGGCTCCTGGCCTTGCTCTCTAATACTTGGTGCAGACCCCCAGAGCCCTCCTTGAGTCCAGGCTCACCCCTTGCACCCAGGGGTGCTGTAGGACTTGTGCGGCACTCAGCCTCTGCTTGGCATCGCGCACCAGTAGCTTGGAGATGAGGTCTTTGGCGGCGAAGGAGATGTGGGCCCAGTCCTTGTCTGGGAACTCATACTTGCCCGCCTGGATGCTCTCAAACAGCATGTTCTGGGGGACAGGGACCAGGTCAGCACCTGCATCCCATCACCCCAATGGCCATACCCAGGAGCCACGTGGCTCTTAACCCCTGGCCCTGCCCAAGTGCAAAGGCGATGGATGCAGGGAGCTAGAGAGAACCTAGGTCCTGACAGCAGCTGGCAGGTGGACGCCTGCTGTGGACACCTGCCGGGTGCAGGTACCAGTCCTAGGGCATCACTCAGTGGCATCTGCAGGGCAAGCACAGGTGGATCAGGGCTCAAGCTGGGGTATGAACTCAGGAGGCCGCGCACCTGGCAGGCAGGGCAGGCCTCGCCGCGGTCCCAGCCGCAGTCGCTGCCACAGTGGCCTACGAAGGGTGGGTAGCCGCTGAGCAGGATGTAGAGGATGACGCCCAGGCTCCACAGGTCACAGCGCTTGTCGTAGATGCTAGCCTCTTCACTGAAGGCCTCTACCACCTCCGGGGCCATGTACTCTGCAGACCCACACTGCAGTGGACATGCCGTCATCAGGGCAGCTGCTCCGCCCATCACGAGGGGCCCAGAACCCTTCCAGCCCCACAAATCAGCAGGTGAGAGAAGCTGACCCCACCCCCTCTGCACTGAGCCCAGCCAACCAGAGGCTCTTGCTAGGCAGAAGGCCAGGTCTATGAGCCAAAGCAGCAGAGCTGGCCCAGAACCAGCAGGTGCAAGCAACCCACCTCCCGAGCCGCTTACTCACCGGGGTGAGGAGCTCGGGCGTGGAGATGGGGGAGCAGTCTCCATTGAGTTTGATGCCACTTCCCAGGTCAAAGTCACAGATCTTCACGGGCGAGACCTGGGGGTGGGCAGGGTGCTGTGGGAGGGCACTGCCTGTACCTTGTAGGGCCAAAGGCAGTGCCAGGCAATCTGCCTGCAGCTGGCTGGGGTCAAGCTGACTTACCTGGTTGGGGTGCTCACACAGAATGTTCTCTGGCTTTAGGTCCCTGTGGGCGATGCCTGCGGTAGGAGGAGGCAGGGTTAGGAGTAGGAGCTTCAGCAGCTACGGGGGCTGGGGACACAGGGGCTATCAACCGCCAGAAGCTGCCACCTTCCACCACACCTTTGTTGTGCAGGAAGTCCAGGGCGCTGGCCACATCCTGCACCACCACGCTGGCCTCCAGCTCGTTGAAGTGCCGCCTCCTGTGGATGTGGCTCAGGATGGAGCCTGGAGGTCCAGGGAGGGACACCTGGGTCACCACAGCCTGGGTATGCTCCGCCCCAGCAGGAAGACCCTGGGTAGGCTCCCAGCACCACCACCACCCCTGCAGGAAGACCCTGGGGCTTCTAGGGCCCAAAGCCTAGCAGGTGAGCAGCACCTGGCCAGGACCCTTCGGGGTCCTTCCTGGGCTCGTAGCCCCCATTCTGTAAGAGCTCACGTGGAAATCCCACACCTACCTCCGCGCATCTTCTCAAACACAAGATAGAAGCGGTCTTCCTCCTCAAAGAACTCAATCAGCTCTAGAACATTCCTGGGTTGGGGGAAGAGACAGAGGAGAAGCTGAAGCACCCTGAGGCCCCACGCACTGGTCTGAGAGGTCTACAGCAGAGCCTGGAGAGACCCCGGTGGCCAGTGCCTCACCTGTGTCCCTGGCACTGGTACAGCATCTCCACCTCCCGGAACACCCGGCTGCGGGTGTGACCCAGCTGCTTCTCAATGATCTGAAACGGGACACGGGGTGTGGGTCCACCAACCAGAAGACACACACGGGGTGCCACTCAGTCATGTGCAGGGGACCTGGGGTACTGCTCAGCCAACGGACTACAGCAGAAGGGGGGCAGGCAGGGCCCCCAAACCTGCCCAGGACCCTTGTATAAACTCCATGGCCAGAGCTCAGCTGCCTATGGACCTGGAACTTGCTGTCAGTCAGGCTGTGTTGTCAGCAGGGCAGGGGTAGCCAGCTGCTCTGTGGAACTCAGGAGGGAGGAGGCAGCGAAGCCTTCTCTCAACCCCACAGCCTCAGAGGCTGCTCCAGACCTTGGCAGGACCTTGCACAGGTCAAGGGTCAGGGCTGGGTTGGGACTCCCCCTGCCTCAAAGGAGCCAGGCCAGCCAGGTCCCAGTGAGCCATTCCCACTTGACGGCTGCGGTGAGGCAGCTTTAAAGTCACCTGGCCAGCAGCCCAGCAGGTTCCTAGCACAAGTCTTGCTTCCCTGGCCCCAAGCCAGACTGGGCAGATAGCCCAATGGGCCTGGTTCTGGCTCTACCCAGCAGTGGACCTGACTTCCCAGGATCCTGACCCTCAGGAGGCCAGGACCTCTCAACCATTAGCCAGAAGTCCCAGGTTATGTCCCCTGCTCCTGGGGGAGCAGAGTTCCCCCGCCTTCGGCTCTTCTTTCCCAGGATGGACACCCCAGCCCCCTCACCCAGTAAGTGAAGGATGGAATGTCTCCCCGCCTGTGCAGTCTCCCAGGATCTAGTGACACCTATCTCAGCAAGGGGGCTCCTGGGACACTTCAGCCACCACCAGCCAGGTCTAAAAGGTGCATTTTAGATCAAACCAAACCTCACTCCCAGGAAAGGTAGGGGCCCAGCTCCAGGGGCTGCCATACCTACTGGGCAGGGAGTGGCCTCCCCAATCACCTCCAAAGGTCTGTGCACATAGGTCTCCCTCAGCCACTCAGTGCTCATAAAGCTCTCCAACCCCAGCTACCTCTGACTACTCAAAGGTGTCAAGGGTCATGGGGCAGCACCAGAAAGCCCTCGGATCCCAGCACCCACTCGCTGGCTCACGGTGGTCAGGAGCTACCTTGTGACCTATGCAGCTCAGGTCAGTGACAATAGCGAGTGACCCTGGTGAAAGCAGAGCCTTCCATCTGATGATGGCTGCCCGGCGTGTGTCACCTTTCCCCACCTGCACGCCAACTCACAGAGGACAGGTTCCTTGGCACCCAGGCCCCGAACTTCCCAAAACACAAAAACTCTTCCTAGCTTTCCTTCTCCTCCGGTCACCCTCAAACACAGGCCAGGCCTAGGCGTCCACCAGGGCTCATGGCCAGCCCCACTTGAAGGGTTATCCACCCTCCTCCCAGAGCAGTGGCCCAACCTAGCCTGGGAGCCAGATGTCAGATCATGGAATGGGTTGTCTGGATGTGGGCCCTAGCTGGCTGGCCCTGCCAGGCCCTGGGAGGGCTCTAGGTCCACACAGGAAGGGGAGCAGCAGACAGGACACTCCTGAGGCCTATACTAGGTTCCTCCAAACACAGACCCCGTCAACCCCATTACCATGCCATAGCTTATTTTTGTGTGTGGGGGTGGTGTCTTTTTGAGACAGAGAGGTTTCTCTGTAGCTCCAGGTGGCCTGGAATTCACCACGCAGCAAAAGCTGGTCCGGATCTCACTGAGATCCACCCACCTCTGCCTCCTGAGTGCTGGGATCAAAGGCATGTGCCATTTTGATGCCTGGCCAGCCATAGCTTTTAAGGTCTCTGTAATCTCTAACAGACCAGTCATCCTTGGATGGATGGGACTAGCCTGTGGGACACAGCAGGCAGCCTGGCCTCTGACAGAAGTCTCCTGCTCTCAGCAGCCATGTTGGGAACTGTTATCCCTCAGAGCATGAAGCAGGCAGGGCCCAGCTGTCGCTGTTCCCTCCTGCTTGACTCTGGAGCTGACCTGGATTCCCAGGGTGGCCTGAGTCACAAGCCCTAAGGCCATTTTTAGCCTCTCTTCCTGGCTGCCCACAGCTCACCTTGACTGCGTACTCCTGGTTGCTGATGAGGTTGATGCAGGTCTGCACGCGGGCATGAGCCCCTTCCCCCAGCACGTCCTCCCGCAGCTGGTAGACATCTGGGGTGCAAGGCGGGAGATGAGGACCAGCCCAGCTCCATCTCCCCAGCAGCCACCACACCCACCGCCCTGCTCACCTTCAAAGCGGCCAGAGAAGCTGTCAGTAGCCCGACACCTCTTCTTCTTTCGGCTTCTCTTCTTGGCATCAGGGATGTCAATGGGCTGGCTGCTGGGCATGTCTGTGTGGGGGATGGGGAGTTTCACGGGGGGTGGAATCCAGCCCAGCCCACCTCCCCTGGGGGAACCCCAGTGTCCTGCCACCCGGCTTCCAGGGGCTCACCAGGGCGGGCCTCGCACTGTGGGGTGAAGTCCGTGTCCCTGCGCTGGGCCGCGTCTAGTGAGAAGGCCAGCTCGAAGGGATTCTGCCCCTGGGGACAGGAGGGGAGCACACTCAGGACTGCCACGATGCCCCACTGTGCAGTGACCCCCATCCATGACTACTCAGCCACTGCACCAGGGGGGGAGCACACTCAGGACTGCCGGGATGCCCCACCGTGCAGTGACCCCCATCCATGACTACTCAGCCACTGCACCAGGGGGGAGCACACTCAGGACTGCTGGGATGCCCCACTGTGCAGTGACCCCCATCCATGACTACTCAGCTACTGCACCACGGGGGGAGCACACTCAGGACTGCCGCGATGCCCCACTGTGCAGTGACCCCCATCCATGACTACTCAGCCACTGCACCAAGGGGGAGCACACTCGGGACTGCCGGGATGCCCCACTGTGCAGTGACCCCCATCCATGACTACTCAGCCCCTGCACCAGGGGGGAGCACACTCAGGACTGCCAGGATGCCCCACTGTGCAGTGACCCCCATCCATGACTACTCAGCCACTGCACCACGGGGGGAGCACACTCAGGACTGCCGGGATGCCCCACCGTGCAGTGCAGTGACCCCCATCCATGACTACTCAGCCACTGCACCAGGAGGGAGCACACTCAGGACTGCCAGGATGCCCCACTGTGCAGTGACCCCCATCCATGACTACTCAGCCACTGCAGTAAGGCCAGAGTCCCTGGGCACCTAATGGGCAGGCTGTCAGCCTTTGGGGTGACCTCCTCATCTCCCCACTCTGCATGTGACTTTCCACAGAACTGGCCCAGCCCCTCAGCATGTCAGGCGATCACAGGATGCAGAGTCCACTGGAGTCCCATGGAACTCCCTGTCTCAGGAGTTCTTTCCAAGAGACATGAGGCCCTGTTAGGGGACCTCTGTACCTATTACCTCCTCCTTTCTCCTGGCATGGGGTGGGGGAATGTCAAGGAGTCTGCTCAGCACCCTACAGAGCCTGGGACACCCACAGAGAATGACTGGCCCTGTGGTCCACTCTGTCAAGGGAGTCAGTGTCTGACCATGGAGGAACATGACCACCTTTCCCAGACTAGGGCTGAGTGGCAGAGCCTAACCCACATGGTCCGCCTCGTCTGTCAGGGGCAGCATGCGGGCACCTGTCCAGCTAGCTGACTGCAGGGCTGACCCTGGGGCCAGGCCTGAGATCAAAGGCAGGACAGTGGCAGGGAGGCTTCAGGCGGAGCTGACAGTTTGCTTTCCCACGGCCTCCCAGGCTCTCAGGGCCACACCCTGGGCTTTTGAGGCCTGTTTCCCTATGGCACAGAGTACAACCACCTCTCCTCCCATGAATGCAGGACCTGATTTCTGAGAGGCTTTGGAGGCTGAGGGTGGGGAGGAAGTCTACACCCTGTGGACACTGGACAACCCTCTCGCCCACTCAAAGCCTTCTATACTCTTGAGGACTGCCAGCCCCAGGGGTCACCAATTTGGTCCAAAGAGCCCAGTGGCTAGGGTCCAGGTGTGTCCCCACGGTGGGGGTGGCCTCATAGGCAAGGCCCCCACAGGTGAGAGTGTGCAGGGCCTTGCCTAGCCCACAGCCTGCATTGTCCCAGGTCAGTTCCTGCAGACCTTGGTGCCCAGCTAAGAAGCCTACCTCTTGGTGAAGTGAATTCAGGTAGGACACCAAGGACCTGCCACAGGGTGGGCAGCAGGTCTCGTGACTGACCAGGGAGCTAGAAGCTAGAGGCCTGCACAGCACCATGCTGGGCCGAAGCACTTCCTCAGCGTGGGTGCAAGCTGAGGGCCCTTCCAGGGGGATGGGGGGATGCAAGATGGGAAACCGAGGCATAGCCCAGTTTCAGAGGGAGTGGAGTTGTCCACAGAATCAGGCCTTCAGTCATGGAGGCCAGAGAAACGAGTCCCTGTCTCTGGTGTCATAGTAGGCAGAGTTGATAAGAAGGTTATCTGGGAAAGAAACCCCCCAGAGAGGTTCAGACCAGAGGCTGGGGGGGGGGTGCAGCTGTCCAGGAATGGCCTCCCCAAGTCCCTGGACATCAGGCCTCCAGCAGCTAGTAGCTAGGAGGCCAGAAGAGGCAGGTCACAGGAGGAAGCATACACAACCAGCACTCAGCCACTGCAGCACACAAGGCTGGGACACAAGCAGAAGAGGGAAGGGAGCCTGGGCTCCAGGCCCAGCCAGGGGCCACTCTGCAGCCTCAACCTGGTTACCTTCCTTTGGGCCCAACTGTCATGGTGGAACAGATTATCTGGTCACTGTCCCCAACTGTTTGTCACAGGTGCCAACTCCAAAAGAATGTGGAACATGGGCCAGGCAGAAGTGCACAGGGCAGAGGCTAAGAGCTCTGCTGGCTGGGGAACTGGGCACAAGCGCCATTCAGTGGCCCCAGGTGCTTCCTTCAACTCCACTTTTGGATAAAAAGAGAACAGAGATGGTGCTGTAGCTCAGGTTGGAGGAGCATCTGCCCAGCGTGCAGCAGTCCCAGGTTCCACATCCAGCACCACCTCAAAGAAAAGCTACGAAAAGCCAGGGATGTCAGTCAGCCCAGGAGAGCACGCAGGTGTGCCTCCCGGCCCAGCCACGTGGACTGGCCAGCTGCGTGGACTTGGGGCACTTCAGGAACAGCAGCCTGGCTCCAAAGGAGCAGCCAGGAGGGGCTGTGCTTCCAGGACGAGATTCCTTGAGGGACCAGTCCCTGGCTACTTGCAGGGCCTCCTCTCAGCCAGAACTCCCTGCCCAGCGCCCCGCCTGGCTTTGCAGGGACTCCCAGAGTCCCAGCTCTGCAGAGCTGCTGGGTCACCATGCAGAGAAGAGGGCAGCCTGCCGTCCTGAGCTGTTTAGGCAGTCCAGTCTGTTTAGGCAGTCCAGTCTGGCCGAGCCAGCCTGTCCTGGGTCTGGCTGAAGGCCTTGAGTCAGCGGGCCTGGCAGGAAATGGCTGGAACCATCCAGAAAGCTTGAGTTTGCTTTGGCAGCCTTGCTGCCCCATGCGCTGACTCTGTCTGGCCCACACAAAGGGACAGGACCACTGGAGGTGCTGTTCTGGGACCCATCCCCCATTCCTGCCCAGTTCCCAAAGCTGTCTGCCAAGCTTGACAGGCATTTGGGGCAGGGGTGGGGCAGCTGGCCAGGGGCACCCGCTGGACTGGACTGGGAATTCTTCCCCATCCTCACGCTCCTCCCATTCGAGTGCAGGCCTGTGCGCGCGCACACTTCACACACACACACACACACACACACACACACACACTCTCTACAGAGCAACAGGTCCCTGCCCCAGGAAGCCATTACATAACCTGGCCTTCAGGGTGGGGTGGGCAGCCTGACATCACTGCGTCCCCTGGGCGCTTTTGCCTGGCACCTGCCTGCCTTCACCACCCCCAGATTCGCTCATCTGAGACCAAGACTCAGCAAGCTACCGTCGACTGTGCTGCAGAAACTTCCCGTTCAGACAGGAAATAACACTTCAGGCCTGGGGTGTCTGAGCGAAGGCCATTCACAGGCCAACACCGGGTGGGGGTGAGGGTGGGGGTGCAAGGCACATTGTTGTGGTCAAGGGTGTTGCTGCAACCTGTTGATCCCTTCCAAACAGCACAGGGTCAGCATGGGGGGCAGGCCTGGGAGCATAAACAGTAGTAAACAGGCTGGGGACCTGCAAGGGACAAACCTGCCTTAGCGGGGGTGGGGGCTGGGGTGGGTGACTGGGGTAGGAAGGCGGGTATTCCTGGAAGAGACCTAGTAGGCAGCTGGGGGCAGGGCCTTGGCCTGTAGTCTCCCAGCACAGGACCTGCTTGGGATGTCAGGGGACCAACACTGGCCTCACCTGGGACGGGCTGTAGTAATGGGGGGAAGACTAAATTGAGCAATTGCCAAGAGACTGGGAACCGGAGATCACACACCTGCTTTGGGGAGGGAGGGGCTCTTGGAAGAGAGATCCTGGAGGGAGGCGGAGGACCCAGGCTGGGGCCTGCAGACCCCTGCTTATCCAGCACGGAGTGCAAGGCGGGCCGTGCTGCCAGGCCCTGCACCAGTCTCTGGAGAGCGCATCCACCGCCCCGAGGCCCCGGCGACCCCTCACCTTGAAGGACCGGTGGAAGCCCTGAAGTTCGGCTGTTCTCCTCTGCACCATCTTCAGTCTAGGCCCCGCTGGCGGGGGAGGGGACGCGGGACCCGGGGGGCGGCCAGGGAGGCGACCCTACGGGGTGGAGCAGACAAAGGGCCGGCGTTCAGCGGGGCGATCCGCCGGACGGAGGCGTCCCGGGCTTGGCGGAGCTTCCGCGCCCCGGCTCGGGGCGTCCTTCTTTCCCACGGGAGACCGACGCCCACCGAGCCGCTCTCACCGGGGTCGGACACGGGCCAGGGTCTCAGCGCCGTCACCCGACGTCGCACAGCCGGGACCCCGCTCCGCTGGCCGCGCGGGGAACAACGCCGCCACCGCCTCCACCGCCTCCACCGCCTCCACCGCCTGCACGGCCTCCACGGCCTCCACGGCCTGCACGGCCTGCACGGCCTCCACGGCCTCCACGGCCTCCACGGCCTCGGCCTCGGCCTCCGCCGCCGCCACCGCGGACCCCTCCACTGGGCCACCGCCACCGAGAGGAGCCGCGCGCGCGGCCTACGCGGCCGCTTTTATAAACGCAGTGCCGGACTCTTCCCCTCCCCCTACGCTGAAGCCACGCCCCCGCAGCGGGACACGCCCCCTGTGAGGTGAGGAGGTGGAGCTTATGAGCGGCTGTGCGAGTCGAGCTTGAGGGGCGGAGCTTAGGAAGGACACTGACTGCGGCTGCGCGAAACCTACGGAGGCCGGCGCTCAGTGCGGCGGCGAACTTCGAGCTCGAGACGGTGTTCCCAGAGGCTCCGAGTGCGGCTGCGCGCAGTGCGAGGGCGTGGCTCTGAGTGCGGTTGCGCGCTCTGCTTTGGGCAAGTCTCGGAGTTCACGGGGACTTGGAGCGAAGTTGCGCGTGGAGCACCAAGGGAGCGCCAAATGCGACTGTGCAATCCGGACCTTTGAGGGGGTGGGAAGGCCTTGCTGGTTCCCCCGCGCATGCGCAGTAGGGCCTCGCACCTCCAACCGTGGAATCCTGGCGCACTTTCCTGTGGCTTGTGCTGGCCCAGGTTCCGGAGTTCTGCAGAGCCTGGCCAAACTCCCCCCTGAGCTCAGAGTATGGATAGAGGACAGTTGTGGTGGGCGGAGAGGAAACTTCTGGAAAGACAAGGTGGCCTGAGAAGGAAAACCCCTTTGTTAAAAAAAAAAAAAAGGCACAGAGACGTTGAGACAGCAGGTGCAAGCCGGATTGAATGTCTCCAAGCCAAGGACTGGAGGGTCTTTGCCAACTACAGTGCCAATTCTTGGGGTGGCCCAGCTGGGGTGGGAAGCAGGGGTGGAGGCCAGGCCTCCAGCATTAAAAGGCAGAAGAGGAGAGCCCTCCACGCGTGGTGAGGTGTGCGAGGAGGCCCAGTTTTGAGGGGCTGCGAGAAGGGTTGGAGAGGGCCAGCAGACACCAAGGCGGTAAAAATTCCTAGTTTCGGGGCTGGAGAGATGCCCTAGCGGTTAAGAGCACCGACTGCTCTTGGAGAGGACCCGGGTTCTATCCCCAGCACCCACATGGCGGCTGAGAACCGTCTGTAACTCCGATTCCAGGAGAGCTCCACTTCCAAGGGAATCCGACACCCTCTTCTGACGTCCGCGGCATTGCACGACACGGGTGCACAGACTTACATGCAGACAGTACATTCATATACTAAATAAATAAATAATAAATAAAATAAAAAAAGAATCCTAGTTTCTAGGGCAAGGGCAGGGGGTGCTGTCCTGTTTCAGGGACACTGGAGCCCCTTGGCTGGGAGGGGGAGTTTCAGACACTTGCATCCGGTTGAAGGAGCCCCTGGGATTCTTCTAGGGACAACCATAGGTAGGTCCCAGGCCCATTGTGAATGTCCCGTGAATCTTGCCAACCTTCCATGCCTGCTGCATGCCTGTGTGGGGGGTTGCCAAGAGAGGTTTCCTGCCCCGTTTCCCCGAACCCCTTCCTGCCTGGCTGCCCCTTCTGACTCTCGCCTCCAGGCCTGAACCTCTATTTGTTTCTTTGTTTTTGTGCTCCTACAAGTTGTCTTCTGCCCTACACACAAAAACAAGTCAGTGCGATTGAAAACTGTGTATAAATTAGCATTGAGGAGGACAAAGCAGTGGGGTTACTGCAAGTTTGAAGCCTGCCTGCCTATGCCTACCTGGGTTGGCTGTCCACACTGACCCCAGGGAATAAATAACCCTGGATCTGAGACTTTTGCTCCATCTAACCAGGTTCAGACATGCAGCAGAAAAATCTAATTTGAGATCTTAATAGATGGGGCAAGGCTGTTCTCCAATCCACAGCCGGCCCCCGCCCACCAGCTTATCACCTGTGTCCCTTCAGGAGCCCCCTGCTGTAATGGGGAAAGTGAAGTTTCCTTCTATCCCGAGGTCCCCTGTCACAGGGAAGAGTGGACAGGGCTGGGCTGGACAGTTCTCAGAGGAGGATCTGGACCCAGCTGAGCACTGTGGGCAGCTTTCACTCACTTCATGCAAAGAGAGCTGAGCTATGAGAGCCGCACATCCTCTGTGGGTCTCCCAGAGGGACCCCACACTGGTATCTGGATGGCTTAGCCAGTGTTAATAAGAAGGGGACCCCCCCACACACACACACACCAGGCACACCCTGGGAGCTGCTAGTCCTGCCCCGCCCTGCCCTTCCCTGCCTGGGCAACCTGCCATCCTGCTGTCATATCACCTCCAGACACCCTGTTTACAACCCTAGTTCCCAGCGGCTTCAGGGACTCAGAGGTCTCCCAGCAATGGGGGGCGGGGGCAGGTAGGAAGGGTTAGCAGGCTTTGAGACTCAGTCTCAGCAACAGAGGGTCTTTCTGGGTCCCTGGGAAGGGTATCCCGCTGTCAGGGAAAGAAGCCTGTGCAGTAATCCTGTTTCTTCTTCCAGAATCTGGGTAGGCTGGGGCATGAAGGTGACCAGGCAAGACTAGTCCAGGCAAAAGCCAGACAAGCCCAAGACACACAGACATGGTGGGAATTCTTCAGACCCCAGGGAAGCTGGCCAGCCTGGGAAGGGGCTTAGGACCGAACTGGGAATTAGGCGTAAATGGGGACTGCATAGCACCAGGTTCTAGGAGATTCAGACCACAAACAAGAAAACAGGAAATGAGGTAGGGCCACAGACAGCAACCACTTCCTGAGTCAGTTGGCCCAGTTCCCTGCTAACTGGCTGCTGGGCCCTCTTTCCTCCCTCTGCCACCACCCAGGGATGGAGCCCAGGGCTCCCCAAGCTAGGCAACTCATTGCTGAGCCTGCAGCACAGCCCCAGCCCCTCACTGTGATCCTAGGCTGTCACTCTGCCTGAGCCACGCCCCCAGCCCCTCACTGGGGATCCTAGGCTGTCACTCTACCTGAGCCACACCATGTAGACCAGACTGGTGTTGAACTCACAGAGATCCACCTACCTCTGAGTGCCACCACACTGGGTGGGGCAGGACAGTTCAGGCCCCTCTGGCCTAGCCCGACTGATGGCAGCTGTGCCCACCCACCGTGCTCTTCCATTCCAGGTGGCTTGGCTTCAGTGGATCCAGTGTTACCCTAGAAATAGAGGAGTCTTGGCCAGCCACAGCCCAAGCTTAGGACAACTGTTTCCAGGGAAGGGCCCTGCTTCCTACTCACCTGTCCCCAGATGCCCCTTACCTCTGCAGTGTCTGCCCAATGTAGGGTTGCCTCAAACCTCAGAGAAGCCCAGGCCAGGCTGACTAAGCCTCCCCTATCTCTGAGTGGCACAGACGGCCCACACTGACCACCCCTCTTTGGGTCAATCCTGGTTTCCAGAGTCCTGGGATTCCCATGTGCCTCTGTCTTCTCTTGATCAGTGTCTGAGAATCTGTAGGCTGGAGTTCGAATTCCCAACCACCTGGTATGGGTCCTAGACTAAGCCTGTAAAAAATCGCTAGTTGCAGTGGTCCACGCCTTTAGTCCCAGCACTAGGGAAGCATGGGGCAGGTGGACCTTTAAGTTCAAGGCCAGCCTGGTCTACATAGGGAATTCCAGCTGGGGCTACATTTTAAGACCCTGTCTGAAACCAAAGGAAAGGGAAGGAAGGAAGGAAGGAAGGAAGGAAGGAAGGAAGGAAGGAAGGAAAAGAAGTATAGCTAAGCATGGTTGCACATGCAAAAAATAGCTTTTCTGGGGCTGGAGAGATGGTTCAGCAGTTAAGGGCACCGACTGCTCTTGCAGAGGACCAGATTCGATTCCCAGCACCTATGTGACGGCTAAGAACCATCTTTAACTCCAGTTCCAGGGGAATCCGATGCCCTCTTCTGACCTCCATGGCATTGCACGACACGGGTGCACCAACCTACATGCAGACAGTACACTCATACACATAAAAAATAATAATAGCCGAAGCCGGGTGTGGTGGAGCATGCCTTTAATCCTAGCACTTGGGAGGCAGAGGCAGGCCCATGGCGAACTCTCTGTGAGTTCAAGGCCAGCCTGGTCTACAGAGTGAGTTCCAGGACAGCTGGGGCTACAGGGAGAACCTGTCTCAAAAAGACAAAAAAAAAACCAAAACCAAAAACAAAAGCAAACAAACCAAAAAACCCCACAAAATACAAAACACAAAACACCGGCTGCACTGATCCAGGGTTGTTCCCAGCACCCACATAGCAGTTCACCACTGCAACGCCAGTTCCAGAACATTCAATACCCTCTTCTGGCCTCTATAGGCACTGCACACACATGGAGCCCTTACATACATGCAGGCAAAACCAACACAGAATAATGGTAAAATCAAAGGTATGGTGGTGCACTTGGGAGGTAGAGTCGGGGATCTCTGTGAGCTTAAGGCCAGCAGGATTGACTTGGGGATTTCCTGGCCAGCTGGAGCTACAGGGAGACCTCCTCTCCACCCCATCCCCCACCCAAATTTTCTTTCTCACAACTTTTTTAAAAATTTTATTTATCTTGTATGTGTATGAATGTGCTGTCTGCATGCAGCTTTGTGCACCCATGTCGTGCAATGCCTCGGAGGTCAGAAGAGGGTCTCAGATTCCCCTGGAACTGGAGTTCTCCTGGAATTGGAGTTACAGACGGTTCTCAGCCACCATGTGGGTGTGGGGATCGAACCCTGGTACTCTACAAGAGCAGTCGGTGCTCCTAACCGCTAGGCCATCTCTCCAGCCCCTCTCACAACTTTAAAATATCTCCGTTGCCAAAAAAAAAAAAAAATAAAAAAATAAGCCTTCCTCTTCCTTTCCCCCTCCTCCATCCCCTCCTCTTCCTCTCCCTCTCTCTTAGCAGCAAGTTCACTTAGAAAATGAACAAGCTTGAGTCCAGTAGGACAAATCGTCTGTCGATGTAGAGAGGACACACGAGGTGTGGGCCAGGGCTGCTTCGTGCACCTTGGGTCTGGACTTTCCAGGAACTGGCTCTCCCAGCTCAGAGCACCATCCTAAATCTTCAAGCCTGGAACCCACAACCTAGCACCCCGGGGTTTGTTTTATTTCATTTTGTTTGAGACAGGGTCTCCCTGTATGTAGCCCCAGCTGGAATTTGATATGTACAGAAGGCTGGCTTTGATCTCACAGATATCCTCCTGCCTCTGCCTCCTGCATCCTGGGATTAAAAGTGTGTGCTACCAAGCTGGGTGGGTGACAGTTGGATTTGGGTAAAGAGTATGATGAATTCCCAGACCTGACATCTAGCCTGCACCTCCATCTCAGACCACCCAATGAGGTGCCCTGCTGAGCCAACAGACACCAGTGCTCCTCACAGGTTCCTGAGGTGTAGCCAGGGGCTAATCTGATGCAAGTGGCTGTAAGTGGCCCTTCCTGCAGGCTGAGTCACCAAACTATCCCTGTCACGCTGCAGAATGCAGAGCCAGAACCTGCCAGTGTCTTGTGCTGGGGGTGGGGAGAGGCCCTGGGAGGTGTGGTAGGTGTGGCCTGGGCTGCCAGACCTGATTAGGCTGGAGTGTTCTGGCCGCCCTGCCGTGACTAGGTCACGCCATGCAAGGCCCTGGTGGTGGTGTGGTGGTGGGGCCTGGCACAGTATCAGGGTCCCTGAGGGAGTTGTGGGGACTGTACAGTGTGGCCAGGGCTGGCTCGGCGATTGGCTGAAAGCCACCACCATGTCCTAGTGACTAGGGATGAGACTCAGGCTGTCCTCTCCTCTGTCCTCTGAGGGAATCTGGTGGCTCTAGGATGGACAAGGAGACCCTGGTCCTTGCTGCTCTGCCCTGACAGGGACCTGGGCACCATGTACTAAGACTACCCTTTCCAAGGGGATTGTAGCTTTTTTTTTTTTTTAAATTTATTCTTGTATGTGTATGAATGTACTGTCTGCATGCAAGTCTGTGCACCTGTGTCATGCAACACCACAGAGGTCAGAAGAGGGCGTCGGATTCCCCCCGAACTGGAGCTAGGAGCTAAAGACGGTTCTTAGCCGCCATGTGGGTGCTGGGGATCGAACCTGGGTCCTCCACAAGAGCAGTCGGTGCTCTTAACCTCTAGGCCATCTCTCCAGCCCTGGGATTGTAGCTTTTAGGGTGCACATGAGAGCCTGTGACCAGCTTGGCCACATCACCCCCTGGGGCCAGTAAGAGACAGGAGGATCACAGTAAAAGCCTAAAGGCCATGTGCTGGACAGTGTGTCACCTTGACCCACTTGGGCTGAGGGAGCCTCAGTTGGGGAATTGTGACCATTGGTCTAGCCTGTGGCCACGTCTGTGGGGTATTGGCTTGACTGTTGAGTGATGTGGGAGGGCTCAGGCCACTGTGGGCGGTGCCACCCTGGGCAGGTTGTTGTGTACAGTAGCAGGCTGAGCATGGACCAGAGGAGCAAGCCAGTGAGCAGCGCTCCTCCATGGCCTGTGCCTCAGCTCCTGCCTCCAGGTTCCTGCCCTGAGTTCCTACCTTGGGCTCCCTCAGTGATGAACTGTGACCCAGAGGATGGAAGACAAATAAACCCTTTCCTCCCCAAGTTTGTATTGGTCACAGTGTTTTTTTTTTTTTTTTTTTTTTTTTTGGTCTTTTGGAGACAGGGTCTCCCTGTAGCCCCAGCTGTCCTGGAACTCACCTTGTAGACCAGGCTGGCCTTGAACTCACAAAGATCCGCCTGTCTCTGCCTCCCAAGTGCTAGGATTAAAGGCGTGCGCCACCACGCCTGGCCACAGTGTTTTCTTTCAGCAACTGAAGTCAAACTAGCACAACAGGAGACTGGGAACTACTGACTCTGTAGAGCAGGGGCTGCAAGCCATGGGATGCAGCCTCTAGACACCGGGCCAGTGGGTCTCAGTGCTCCCTGGAGTCCCAGAGAGACCAGCCCTGCTTCTCTCTCTCTCTCTCTCTCTCTCTCTCTCTCTCTCTCTCTCTCTCTCTCTCTCTCTGTTTTATGCCAGGTGTGGTGGTGCACACCTTTAATCCCAGCACTCAGGAGGCAGAGGCAGGCAGATCTCTTCAAGATCAGGTCAGTCTGGTCCACATAGTAATTCCCAGGCAGGCTGAGACTAGGAAGACCCTGTCAAAAACTATTTATTTATTTATTTATTTATTTATTTATTTATTTATTTATTTATTTACATGTGTGTTTTACCTGCATGCATTTAAGTGCACCACAAGAGCTCACTTGCAGACATTAGAAGAGGGTGCTGGATCGCCTGGTTGTTGGCCACCATGTGGGCGGAGGGAACCAAACCCAGGTGAGTAGGCTCTCCAGCCCTAGTTTAAGTTCTTTAAGTTCCTAATTTTCCAGGCACTTGCTGCCATCCCTATATCCGTGGTACTCACGCTGTGGAGGAGACTGAGGCTGGCCGAGGGAGCTGCCAGGAGCGGGATCCGGGCTGTGCACGTCTCCTGATCATCACAGGCCCTTGGAAGGGACGTGATGCAGGTGCGCACCTCCCATGCCTGTCCACAGCCTGTCTACAGCCCTATGCTCCAGGAAGCCAGTGGTTGCCAGGCAACGCATTTGCGTCAGCCATCCGCTTCCAACACTGTCGAAGGCGGGGCCGGGCACTTGACCAATAGGATTCCAAAGACTTAGTGAGGTGGGCGGGGCCAGGAACCAAATCCTGCCCCCCCCCGAGGGCGGAGCTTCTCTCTCTTTTTTTTTTTTTTTGTCTTTTCGTGACAGGGTCTCCCTGTAGCCCCAGCTGTCCTGGAATTCACTCTGTAGACCAGGCTGGCCTTGAACTCACAAAGATCCGCCTGCCTCTGCCTCCCAAGTGCTAGGATTAAAGACGTGCGCCACTACACCCGGCGGAGCTTCTCTTAAAGGGACAGCGCATCTGTGGCCTAAGGGCCAAGGGTACAGACTCATAGTTTGCTTAGGGTTCGCGGCTGGGAAATGAACCAGGGTCCTCTGTAGGAGCAGCCCATATCCTAAGCGCCCAGCCAGCATGCCAGCAGCTCAATTTTTTTGTTTGTTTGTTTGTTTTTTTGTCTTTTTGAGAGACCAGCTCTCCCTTTAGTCCCAGCTGACCTGGAACTCATTATTTACACCAGTCTGGAGAGATCCGCCTGCCTCTGCCTCCCCCGAGTGCTGGGATCAAAGGCAATGTCTTCATCTTAACCTTCTAAGAGACCCTGTTCGTCCTCAGCACTTTAGAGGTCACAGGTTGCCTGGTTCGAAGGTCCCAGGGGAGGAGGTATTGTTTCCTGGAGCTTTCTAGTTGGTGTCATGTGGCTGGTTTCTCAATGTCCCCAGGCAAATAGTGCAGCCAGCAGTTAGTGGGTTGCTTCCTCCATGTGCCCAGCCTCAGCCTCAACATGGATTCAGGAAGTGACCTGTCCAGCCTTGGACACCAGGTGTGAGGCCAGGAGACAGAAGACTGAGCCAGGGCTGGATGTCTGTGGAGATCGTGACCCAGCTGCCACTAGCATGTCACATACAGCAGTAGCCACTGGTTCTTGGCCAGATAGAACTCACCAGCAATCTAGAGAATGAACACGGGGAGGGGGTGGGTCTAAGTGGAGGGGGCACAAAGGGGATCCAGGGTGATTCTGTGTCCTCCAGTAGCCAACCAGGTGCTAGGAAAGACAGGGTGGTTCTGGAAGCTAGTGCTCAAGTAGTATAGCGGAAATGGCAACATAGGCTTGGTTACTAAAAGACCTGACCAAGCTATAGTAATGGAAATAGACAGTAGAAGGGCAGCCTGGAGCCATCCTGTCTGCCCCCCACCCCTTACCCAAGATAGGAGCCTTGTCTGTGAAAGTCACCTAGGACAGCAGCTTTTGTCTCCCCAAAGTCACATTCCTGTGGCCTTTGATGTTATCTATCTGTAAATCAGCCCAGGATGTCACTTTTGTTTTCTGTAGACCAGGATGCCACATTGGGGTGGGGGTGGGGCTTTGTGTTTGCCAGTTACCTTTTTTTTTTTTAAATATGGCTCTCAGCTGCCATGTGGGTGCTGGGAATCGAAGCCCGGGTCCTCTGCAAGAGCAGTCAGCGCTCCCAACCGCTAAGCCATCTCTTCAGCCCCCAGTTACCTGCTTGACCACTTGTGTGTTACATGCTTTTCTTTGGTCTTTTCGAGACAGGGTCTCCCTGCAGCCCCAGCTGTCCTGGAACTTGCTATGTAGACCAGGCTGGCCTTGAACTCACAGAGATCCACCTCCTGGTGTTACATGCTTTTTGCTTGCATTTGTCTCCAGAGTATAAAGGGTCTGAGACAGTCAGGTTGCTGACTCCATTATGGAATAATGGCTGGGATGCAGCCCATGCTGGTGGGCGAGCCACTAGCATGAAATAAACTCCCTCTCCATATCTAACTTTGGCTTTGATCTCATAATTTTCCTGCAACAATAGCGCAGGTTCCTCAGAGGCAGCTGGCCCTGTCACTGGGGCTTGACGGGAAGGGTGGTCATCAGGTCGGCCACAGCCACATGCATTCCAGACTAAAAGGAAAGAGTGTGTTAGGCCAGGTGTGATCCCAGCACTTGGGAGGCAGAGGCAGGAGGATCTCTATGGGGTTGAAGCCAGCCTGGTCTACATAGCAAGTTCCAGGACAGGTGGGGCTATATGGAGATCCTGTCTCAAAAAGTAAAAACAATCAACACAAAAAAAAGGCCACACTGTAGGACTCGAGGACAGGAAACTTCCCAGACAGGAATATCCACCAGTGACGATGACTTATGGGGGCTTTTGGGTGACAGAGATTTCTGGAACTTGATGTGGTGTTGAAGGGCAATGGAAGTGGGCTACTTAAGAATGGAAGCTTTACCTTAAATGACTGGATGGAATACTGTGTAGTTTCTCCCTCAGCAGAGAAGTTGAGAGAGACTCGGGGAGGTCTGTGGCTCAGGGTCTGCTCCACAGTGACTTCAAGGCTAGCCTAGACAGTGCAATGAGAACTGCTCTCAGAATAAAGGGTAAAAAAGAAGGCCCAGGGAGCTAAATGACAGCTGAGCAGGCAAAGGGGCTCGGTGCCAAGATGCCAAGTTCAGTTCAATCTCATGGTTAAGTATGATCTAAGGAGAGAAATGAGTCCTGTAAGTTCTTCTGATTTCTACATGTACGCATTCATAGGCATGTGCATTTGTTCTCTAGACAAATCATACATGAATAAATCAATGTTTTGAAGGGTTGGAGATCTGGCTCAGTAGTTGAGAGCAATGGTTGTTCTTCCAGGGACCCACATTTGGTTCCCAGCACCACATGGCAGCTAACTCTAGTTCCAGGAGATCCCATGCCCCTTTCTGGCTTCCATGGGCATTGCATGCATAGGTACACTTAAATATATGCAGGCAACACAACTCATACACATAAAATGAAAATAATAAAAATATTTAAACAATTTTAGAGAAATGTTTTAAGGAAAAACTTAAGAAGGCATCTAGGGTTTGCCCAAAAAGTAGACTGGCATGGGGCTGGAGAGATGGCTCAGCGGTTAAGAGCACCAACTGCTCTTGCAGAGGACCCGGGTTTGATTCCCAGCACCCACATGGCAGCTGAGAACCGTCTTTAACTCCAGTTCCAGGGGAATCTGATGCCTTCTTCTGACTCTGCGGCATTGCATGACACAGGTGCACCAACCTACATGCAGACAGTATATTCATATACAGACCTGCATGCAGACAGTACATTCATAACACATACAGAAATAAATAAAATTAAAAAAAATAATAAAAATTAAAAATATTTAAAAAGGGAGTGGCAGCCTAGTATCCCCAATGAGGGGCTGGGGGCGTGGGCGCGGCTCAGGGTGGGGTGACAGCCTAGAGTCCCCAGTGAGGGGCTGGGGGTGTGGGCATGGCTCAGGGTAGAGTGACAGCCTAGAGTCCCCAGTGAGAGGCTGGGGGCGTGGGCGTGGCTCAGGGTAGGGTGACAGCCTAGAGTCCCCATTGAGGGGCTGGGGACGTGGCTCAGGGTAGAGTGACAGCCTAGAGTCCCCAGTGAGGGGCTGGAGGCGTGGGCGTGGCTCAGGGTAGAGCCTCTACCAGGTAGGCATTCATGGCCAGCACCACATTGTCCGGTCCGTGTTACCTACCTCTCATCCCAGCACTCAGGTAGCAGAATCGGAGGATCAGCAATGTTATCTGAGGAGTTTGAGCTATCTGCCAAATGCTTTCAATCCCAGCACTTGGAAGACAGAAGCAGGTGAATCTCTGTGAGATTGAGGCCAGCCTGGTTTACATAGTGAATTCAGAGTAGTTGGGGCTACAGAGAAACTCTATGTACAAAAAAAAAAAAAAAAAAGAACGCACACACACACAAACACAAACACAAAACCACACCAAAAGCAATAATGGAAACATAGAATTTCCCCCAACACAATCTCTAGAAGCAGCTTCAGGCTACCATGCCCATTTTAACTCCTGTAACCTGGGCCAATAGCATGTAAGACTCAGGGTGCCAGGTCATGTAGGTGGAGAGAGAAGACTCCCTGCAGGGGTGGACTCTGGTGGCAGAGTCCCGCTCATGCATGCTGTAACCTCACTGATTCAATGCAGAGGACCCCAGCCCAGCCCCACAGCCTGTACAGGAAGGCTGTACTGTACACAGACCTCACCGTGACCCAGGAGAGTGTCTGTTGTTGGAGTTGCTCCTTACACAGCATTAGCCAGCTGATGCATCTCACCCAACACTCCTCCTGTAAGTTACACTTCTCCTTTGGTTGTCTGACACTAAATCAGTTCCTAGCCTTGAGCTCTCCTCACTCTTCCAAGCTTTGGAAGTTTCCAGCGGCCTCAGCCGGCAGTCAGAGGCTTTCGTCCTTTCTTAGCACGTCGCGCCATCTACCGGTGACAATAAGTATTGCAACAACCCCTGGTGGGGCTCAGGCTACAGGCAGCTTGGTACACAGACTCCTGAGAGCCTGGCTGCCCTCTACAGTACAGAAACCCAAATGTCCAGTAGGATACACGGTGCAGATCTGTTATCACAGCAGTTGGGAGGCTGAAGCAGGGGGATTGTTGTGAAATGTACCATAGAGAATCTACAGTTTACAGGCCATCCAGGCTGCACAGAGAAATTTCTGTAAACAAAGCATGCTGCCCCTTGTGTTGGCATCTCAATATTATGAGATGGTTGCTGAACCGGGCTAGAGCCTTTCCCTACCAACCACCCTGAGCTCCCCCAAACCCCACTCCCATGAGGATTGGGGGTGTGGCTCAGGGTAGAGTGACAGCCTAGAATCCCCAGTGAGGGGCTGGGGGCGTGGCTTAGCGACAGCATATAATGTGGGGACGCTGGGTTCATCCCTAGTTCTTCATTTAAATCAGTTCCTGTTGTAAGGCCTGAGCATGCAGGCTGGGCCTACTGCCTCTATTCTTCAGCTCAGAAACCTCTGCTTCCTTTTCTTTCACAAAGTAAATAAGGTGTTTATAATGAGCAGCAAGTTATTCTCACCAAATTAATCCCGAACTTATGAGGGCCTTCATCCGTCTGCTGCTCAACCTACTTTTTCTGGATATTTCTGTCCCTGTCTTCCCATTCTCCATGGAGTTTAAACACCATTGGCTGGCAAGATGGCTCAGGGTGTGACGTGCTTGCCTCTCAAGCCTGATTTCCTGAGCTTGGTCCTCAGAGCCATGTGGTGGAAGGACAGCCTGCTCCTGAAAGCTGGCCAGTGCTCACGCCCTGCACACTGTGTGCATCGGACACATTCGCATAATAGAATAAAAATAACAAAAATGGATTGGTTGTGGCTGCAGCACTTGGAGGCAGAGGCAGGCAGATCTCTGTGAGATTGACGGCAGCCTGGGCTACACTGTGAGTTCCAAGGCCAGATGGGGCTATTGGGAAACCTTGTCTAAAAAAATAACAAAAAACTTGGAGGGGCTGGAAAGACAGCTCACAGCTTGTCTTGCTGAAGACCGGGTTCAGTTTCCAGTATCCAAATTGCCACAGATCTGTCCATAACTTCAGCCCCAGGGGATCTAACACTGTCTTCTGTCCTCCGAGGGCACAAACCAACATGGATACCCTTAAACACACATGCAGGGAATACACTCATACGTATATGATAAAAAGTGAAGAACAAAACCTGCCTGGCACGATCTAGAATCTCTGTGCTAATAATGCTCCAGGTTCCCCGGGCCCCTGGGGTGGGATCATTTGGCAAAGCTTGTTGTTGGACCCTGTCACTGTGGTGGGATTGTACACAAAAGACGGCCATGAATGATGAGTTCGCAGATGACATGGTTTATTGTGACACTTGTGTTGAGGGTGGGGTACAGTGGTCTCCACCCACCAGGGACCCTTCACCTGGGCTGGTGTGCCAACAAGGAGGCCAAGACTCAACAGAGTGGGTGGTAGATACAGTCAGTGCTATCCAGGGGGTCCCTGAAGCCATGGGCTCAGCAGTGACATTTTGGTAAACGCACTTTTCCAATGCCTGCCTCCTGAAGACGGCAGGGGAAGACGGAACTCCCCAGGGGCCTGACAGGGCAGGGGTCTGTGGGGAAGGGTTGTAGGGGCAAAGGCTGGAGCTGGGGCAGATGTGGCCTCCAAGGTGTGGGAGGGAGGGGGTGCAGAAGTTTGGTCCTATGGCTCAGGGAAGGGGGACACACAAGTTTAGCCAGAGTAACATACTCAAGAAACAGGTCAGGCTGCCCACCCCACAGGGAGCCCCAGAGCCCTAAGCAGACGGTGAAGTCACCTGGGAGCTATTCCAGGGGTGTCCAAGTGCACCCCCTGCTGATCTGAAGAGGGCAGCCCACCAGAAACTGGCCGAAAATCTTTAAAAATTTCAAGATATGCCAGGCATGGTGGCAGCGCCTTTAATCCCAGCCCTTGGTAGGCAGAGGTGGGTGATTTCCAGGCCAGACTGGTCCACATGCTGACTTCCAGGTGGTCTGGGACTAGGAGGCCCTGTGCACAACCAGACCAGACCAGACCTGGGCTGGGGGGCGCACACCTCTGATCCAGGCGTTTGGGAAGCAGAGACAGGCAGACCTCCGTTAGATGGTGGCCAGCCTGGTCTACATACCTAGTTCCAGGCCCACTAGAGCTCACAGGGAGAGCCTGTCTCAAAATAAATTGGGGGCTGGAGAGATGGTTCAACAGTCAATAACACTGTGTTTCCAGAGGACCAGGGTTTGGTTCCCAGTACACACATGTTAACTCAGCCCAGGGGACCTGGGGCCCTTGGCAGGCATTGTAGTCATGCTTCTATACACACACACACACACACACACACCATTAACAATAAGCAGAATGCTGGGTGTGGTGGTGCACAACCTGTAATCCTAGCACTAAGGAGGTAGAGGCACGGAGATTTCTGTAAGGTCAAGGCCAGCCTGGTCTACATAATTGAATTTTAAGACATCTGGGAATACAGGGAGACCCTGCCTAAAAACAACAACAACAAAAAAAAAAAAAAAAGAAAAAAAAACAGTGACAGTAATCTTTTAATATTTTAAAAATTATAATTTTTTTACCGGGCATGGTGGTGCACGCCTTTAATCCTAGCACTTAGGAGGCAGAGGCAGGCGGATCTTTGTGAGTTCAAGGCCAGCCTGATCTATAGAGTGAGTTCCAGGACAGCTGGCGCTACAGGGAGACCGTGTCTCGAAAAGATAAAAAAAAAAAATTATAATTTTTAAAATGTGTATGAATGTACTGTCTGCATGTAGGTCTGTGCACCCACGCTGTGCAATGCCATGGAGGTCAGAAGAGGGCATCGGATTCCCCTGGAACTGGAGTTAAAGACGGTTCTTAGCTGCCATGTGGGTGCTGGGAATCGAACCCGGGTCCTCTGCAAGAGCAGTGGGTGATCTTAACCACTAAGCTATCTCTCCAGCCCTGACAGCAATCTTTTTAAAAAAGAAAAAAATAAAAAACCAAAAACCCATTGAATTTGTGTGGTCATATTTGTGTTTTGATGTGTGTGGACTTGCCACGAGGGCACACGGGGCAGACACTGCGTCTGCTTCCCTGCTCCCAGCCTAGCTTCAGACGCAGGACTTCCCTGAACCCCACACTCACCAATGGAGCCAGGGAGCCCAGGATCCTTCCATCTCTGTGTCTTCAGGCTCCAGTACAGACACAGATGGACCCACCACACCCATTCTCTCTGTCTCCAGACTGGCCTGGAATAATATAGACTAGGCTGGCCTCCATGTCACAGAGATCCAGCTTATTTGTTTCCTGAGCGCTGGGATTAAAGGTGTGGCCACCACACCTGGCTTTCTCTGTGTGCACTGCAGGTAAACTCAGGTCCTCATACACAGACGAAAAGCACTTCATCAATCTGGCCATTACCCCAGGCCCTTGGTACATTGAGGCATCTTTTTATGTAGCCCTGTCTGGCCTGAAACTCACTACGTAGATCGGATGGCCTTGAACTCGGAGCCATCCTCCTGTGTGTGCTCTGGGAACACAGCCAAGCACCGCCAAGCTTTGGCCAGAGCTGAGTGTTTTCCAGCTGCAGCAAGGACCCCAGGACGCACGATGCCCAGGCATGCTGAAGAAAGGCACACGACCCAGGAGCACTGGACAGAGTGCACGGGTGTCTGGAGAAAATGGAGAAGCAGACATGCACTGAGCACTGAGGACGGGGTGGCGGCAGCCAGTGGTATCTCTTGGGAGACGTGGCAGCTCTGATGTAGTCACCAACACAGAATGTGGCTCCGAGATGGTGAAGGGACCTGGCACACCTCCCCCGACTGACTGGAGAGTAGGGGCTAGACTTGCAGTCACATGAGCCAAGGCCACGAAGAAGGGGCAGGTTGGGACAGGCATGGAGAAGGGGAGGTGGCTCCAGGTCCTGCCTCTCGTGGGCAGCCACGGGGTGGACATGGTGTAAACCCAGTGGTGAGCACAGTGCATCCAGAGTCCAAGTCCAGATCTGTGGTGGTTGGGCGGTGCTGGCTCTGTCAGTGTCCCCGAGCAGAGCCACAGGGGCCTGGCCTGCAGCTGCAGAGACTTGGGCAGTGGCGGTGCCAACTCCTCAACTGTCCCTGGGAGTCTGGGGGGATGCAGTGGCCGTCAGTGACACATCCGTGAGGTCATCTCCTTCTGTAGAGAGCAGGCAGCGTATCAAACTCAAAGAGGCATAGTGGAACGCACAGAGAGGAGATGGAGCTGCGGCTCACGGAACCCCAAATTGGCAAGAAACCGGATAAAAAGGCCGGGGCAAGAATTCTGGGTGATGGCCAGAGACCCCATGTTCCTGACTGCGGGCTGGGTGGAAGTACCCTGGGATTTAAGCCCCCCCGGATGTCTGATGAGTGGGGTGTACACTAACCAAGGTTTCTTCACAGGAGCCAGAGGTGGTGTCTAGAGGACCTGGGCTACATAGGATTCTGTCTCAGAAAAGCAGCAGCACAGCAGCAGGGACAAGCAGCACACAGGCAACCAGGAGCCGCAGAGCTCACATGGAGGAGAGCCAACTCCTGCAAGTGTCCTGTGAGCTCCACACGTGTGTGCACATGTAACCCACTACAGAGATAAATAAAAATGCAACAGAACTAAATTTAAAAAAGGATCACAGGCTGTGTCTGGGCATGGTGGCACAGGCTTGTGGTCCCAGCACTTAAGAGGCTGGGGCAGGAGGCTCACCTCAAGTTCCAGGCTAGCCTGAGTTAGCTACTGTTGTTCTCAAAGAAAGAACAACAGTAAATAAATAAGCAAATAAAAAAGGAAACTATCAGAGCCGTGTGTGGCGGTGCAGGCCTTAAAGCCGGAACTTGGGAGAACATGTCTCAAAAGAAACAAACGCCAAAAAACCCCCAAATAACGCTGGGCGTGGTGGCGCACGCCTTTAATCCTAGCACTCGGGAGGCAGAGGCAGGCGGATCTTTGTGAGTTCAAGGCCAGCCTGGTCTACAGAGTGAGTTCCAGGACAGCTGGGGCTACAGGGAGACCCTGTCTCGAAAAGACCAAAAAAAAAAAAGAAAGAAACAAAGGCAAAAAACCCAAACGAACCCCACAACAACAATGCCCACAAAACAAACAAAAAACAAGGTGGGCGTGGTGGCGCAAGCCTTTAATCCCAGCACTCAGGAGGCAGAGGCAGGAGGATCTCTGTGAGTTCAAGGACAGCCTGGTCTACAGAGTGAGCTCCAGGACAGCTGGGGCTACAGGGAGACCCTGTCTCAAAAAGACAAAAACAAAAACAAAACAAAACAAAAAAACAAACAAACAAAAAAAAGAAAAATCCCTCCTTGATTTCCAGTTCTGGTCCTGATCCTGGGACACTGGTGTGAGTGCATACTGGGGGAGCAGTCTATTCGGCACCTCACTGTGTGAGACACTTAGGGGTGACTCTGGGGCATCTTCCCTCACACACAGAGACTAGAGAATCTGAGGGGGTCTGTCTTCTGGCCAGGCGAAGGGGCTGGCTCTGGGGGCACACCTGCAGTGGGGGCACACCCGCCGTGGGGACACAACCACCGCGGGGGCTCACCCGCTGTGGTTCCACACCCACTGTGGTCCCTGGGTCCAGTGGCCACTCAGCCGTCACCCTCTCAGCAGCCTGAAATACTGGCTGTCCTACTGGAAGGACACTGTGGGCTGCACCTGATTCTGGCTTGGGCCGTGAGGGAGAATGACGCCCGGGTCGGATGCGGATGTGCAGTCTCCCATCACCTCCCACCTCCCTGGGGAGACTTGGGTCTCCTCAGCCAGGTACTCACCAGGGGCTCCAGCTCTTTGGGGTCAATGAGGCTGAACTCAGTGACGAAATAATAAAAATGTTTGTAGCAGGTATTCACGTGGGCCTCAGAGCCCATCTGAGCGATGCGGTCGAAGTGGTGGATGTAGACGTGCACAAACACGCGGAAGAGCCGAGACAGGATCTTCCGCACTGTCTGCAGGAAGTTCTTGGGGAATGGCGTGCCTGGAGATGGACAGCGGGGTCAGGGTGGAGGCCACTCAGGGTGAGCTGGCCTGAGACGTGAGAGGTGATGAGATCAGAGAGGCTAAGGTGCTTGCCCAAGACCACACAGCCTAGCTTCCAGTCACAAGAAGGACTTCCTCCCAAGCAAACCAAGTACCCCACTCCACAGGAAGGTGCCCGATGTGCCCAGGGGTCTCCAGTCTCACCCTGGTCTTTTACATTTTTCTGTTTATTTTTTATTTCATGTGTGTGTTTTGCCTGAATGTTAGTAATTCATCATGTATATGCAGTGCCCATGGAGGACAGAGGAGGGTGCTGGACCCCTGGAACGGGAGTTACAGATGGTTGTTCGCGGCCATGTGGGTGCTGGGAAGCAAACACGGGTGTGTGCAAGGGCAGCAGAGCTCTTCACTGCTGCCAGCTCCCCAGCTCGCCTCGCCCCGGCCCTCCTGTCTGCCGTAGGCCTGCACCCCCACCAGCCAGGACTCCTGTTTTCTTCGGCCTGAAGGGCTTGAATGTGTGAGTCTGTGTGTGTCCTTGGATACAGCATCAGTCAGTCCAGCCTGGGTCACACAGTGTGGACCTTGGCCAGCACTGAGGGGCCAGGAGGAGCTATCCTAGAAGCTACCCGTTCTAGAAGCTGAGAACATGGCAGCCCTTCACCCTCCTGTCCTGGGCCACTGAATGAGCTGCCAAAGACAACTACGTACTGGTCCCCAAAGCTCGTGGGCATGTCCCCTCCGGGGGAGAAGTGACTCAGCGTATGTGCTCAGGCTGCGGTCCCTGAGCTGAGGGACATCTTGGACCATCTAGGGCCCAGTTTTACCACGGGGTCCTCGGAGGGAGCAGGGTGAGAGGCAGAGAGACTGGGAAAGGCTGTGCTGCCCACTGAGAAGACAGAGGAAGGGCCACAAGCAAGGGGCACAGGCCTCTCGGGCTGGCTCAGAGGAAGCAGGCGTTCCTTAGAGCCAAAGGAAGAGACCAGCCTGGCTGTGCTTGAACTGCACCCCAAGGAGGCCAGTGTCAGGACTCCCCAGAAGTGATGTGTGTGCTTTACACTTGTTTTTCTTCCTTTGTGGGCATGTGTATGTATTATGTGCATGTGCGTTGTGATAGAGTGAAGAATGTCCCTAAAGGAGTGTTTGACCTGCGGCCCCAGCTGGGTGCTGTTCTGGAGGCTGGGAGATGTGGTCTTGCTGGGAGGCGGTCACTGGGGTGTGCTCTGAGCGTTCTCAGCCCCATTTCTAGCTTGTCCCCCGGCTTCCTGTGCTTGGAGATGGGAGTCTGTGCTTGCTGCCCCTGCTGAGCCTCCCAGCCCCGATGGGACCCTCTGGAACCCTCTGGAACACAAGGTGAGCTCTTCCTTCTGACAGTCTGACAGGCACCTTGGGCGTGGTGTTGTAACACAATAGACTGGAACACAGAGGTTTTGTTTGAATCAGGCTCTCACTGATGTGACCAGGCTGACCATGAACTCAAAATTATCCTGTCTCAGCCTCCTCAATATCTAGGGTAACAGCCGGCACCAGGCCCTCTTTGGATTCATTCATTCATTCATTCGTTCATTCATTGTGTGTGCACGCGTGCATGCGGCTGTGTGTACGTACAAGGGGTGTGTGTGTCACAGCACCCCTGTGAAGGTCAGAGGACAAACAGGAACCAGGTGTGCTGGCACATACTTTAATTCCAGAACTGGGAGGCAGAGGCAGGAGGATCTCTGAAAGATCAAGGCCAGCCTGATCTACACAGCAAGTTGCAGGCCAGCTGGGGGTACAGGGAGACCCTGTCTCAGGAAAAAAAAAAATTCTGCCAGGGGACAGCTTATCAATTAAGAGCACTGGCTGCTCTTGCGGAGGACCTGGGTTCAGTTCCCAGCAATTCCGGGGAATTTGATACCCTCTTCTGCCTCCCTAGGCACTGCACACATGTGGTGCACTTACATACATGCAGGAAAAATGCTCACACACATAATAAAGAGTAAATTTAAAATGTAAAATAACCTATGTTGTAAAAATAGATCTGTCAAAAACAACAACATGAAAAAACCCCAAACATAACAGGAGGTCCTGGGGTGCGGTGACAGCAGGGGTGCCCAGCACACACGAGGCCCTGGTTCCTAACAGCCTGGTTCAGGAGGTAGAGGTAGAAGGATCAGGAGCTCAGGGTCATCCTATGCTACATGAGTCCCTGTCTCAAGCAACAAGCCAGCTGAATTTGTCCAGGCCTTTCTGGCCAGTGCTGCATCTCACTGGAGCTTGGGGACCCCGGGCTGGCTGGCACGGCCAGGACAGCAGCCCTGACTCACCGACATTGGTGGGGAAGACTTCCTCGTTGTTGATCTGGACCTCGATCCAGTCCATGAGCAGGTCCATGTAGCGAGGCGCCGACAGTGCAGTGGGTTTGCGGAAGCGCTTCTCGTCCTGCCAGCGGTACTCGTACTTGGGACCCCCAGACATGATGGGGCACGAGCGCTCAGTGCAGCCGTCGCTGATGGTGCCGTAGATGAGGTTGACTCGGTTGAAGAAGTCCACCACGTGGACAGCCACCCAGTCATTGAGGTCCTCGCCAGGGGGCAGCTGCACAGCCAGCCGCAGGTCCAGCCCCGCGTTCAGAGACGCCTGCGCCCGCTTGTGCAGCTCGAAGCGCTGGGTGCCGGGCTCGAACTTGCGCTTGGGCCGGAACGTCTTGTCTTTGTTGAAAACCTGCTTCAGGAAGGGGTTTGACATCCTGCAGGGTGGGGTGATGGCCTGTGTTGCAGGTCACCTCAGAGAAATGTGTCCCAGGGGCCTGAAAGGCAAGAGACAGGACAGTCAGGGGGACCCCTTGGGCTGGCATCACTGGGAGGTCGAGGAGGAGGATCAGGATCAGGATCAGGATCAGGATCAAGGTCAGCCTACACTGCACAGGGACCTTTCTCAAAAAAGAATGCAAGCCGATATGGGCCGTGAGCAGTAGAGCTGTCTGGTCTGCAAGACTGGTACCAATGAATAGGTAATTTGTGTTTTTTTTTTTTTTTTTTGTCTTTTCAAGACAGGGTCTCCCTGCAGCCCCAGCTGGCCTAGGACTTGCTATGTAGAACACGCTGGCCTTGAACTCACAGAGATCTGCCTGCCTCTGCCTCCCGAGTGCTGAGATTAAAGGGGTGCCCATGCCCAGCTATAAATTACCTGGTGTGATGGTGCTGGGGCTACAGGGAGACCCTGTTTCAAAAAGACAAAAAAAAAAAAGAAACAACACAAATTGAGCTGGGCATGGTGGTACACATCTTCAGTCTTGCCAAAGACAGAGTGCTATGAATTCCAGGTCAGCCAAGGCTATGCAGTGGAACCCTCTTCTCAAAATAAACAAACAAATTAATAAATAAATAGGGGATGGAGAGCTGGCTCAGAGGTTAAGAGCACTGGCTGTTCTTGAAGAGGACCTGGGGTCAGTCCCCAGGAGCCACATGGTGGGCAACAACTGTCCTTAACTCGTTTCTGGGGATCTGCTGCCCCCTTCTGACTTCTTCGGACATTACATACATGTGGTGAACTTACACGCAGATAAAACACTCATACATAAATAACTAAAAATAAATCAAGGGGATGGAGAGATGGCTCAGCGGTTAAGAGCACCTACTGCTCTAGCAGAGGACCCGGGTTTGATTCCCAGCACACACATAGCGGCTAAGAACTGTCTTTAAGCTGGGTGTGGTGGCGCATGCCTTTAAATCCCAGCACTTGGGAGGCAGAGGCTGGCGGATCTCTGTGAGTTCCAGGCCAGCCTGGTCTATATAGTGAGTTCCAGGCCAGCTGGGGCTATAGGGAAACCCTGTCTCAAAAAAATAAATAAATAAAAAAAAATCAATAAATGGTGCGTGTGTGCAATGTACACTTGTAATCCCAGGCTCCAGGAGGGTTGTTTTTTCAATCCCACAGCAGCCTGTACTGTAGGGTAAGTCACTCAGGACCTGTGTGACCATAGACTTTTCTAGAAACAAAGGTCAGGCTTCATCAAAGAAGGCTGGTTTCTCTGGGCCTGAGGTCAAGGGCAGCTGGCCTCTAGCCTGCCGGTGTCCAGACAAGCTGTGTGCTCCCTGAACCTGACAGGCCAGACTCACTGCTTCCAGATGCTTCTTGTATGGACAACGTTGTGTGTGCTAAGGTCCCCAGGAGTGGCTGAGGACAGGGAGGTAGTCTTTGGGAGGAGACACCCATGTCAGATCCCCAGAACCTCTGAATGTGACCTGACATGAAAATGGGTCTTTGCAGGTGAAAGTTAAGGGTGTTGAGATGAGGCCACCCAGGATGAACTAGGCAGCCCCAAATCCAAGACTATAACTTTGGTTCTAGGGATAGAACCTAGCTCCCCACTGGGGATTCTAGGCTGTTACTCTACCCTGAGCCCAGCCCCTCACAGGGGATTCTAGAGAGCCACACTCTCTAGCCTTTTTTTTGTTTTTTTGGGGTGTGTGTGTGTGTCTTTTTTGAGACAGGGTCTCCCTGTTGCTCCAGCTGTCCTGGAACTCACTATGTAGACAAGGCTGGCCTTGAACTCACAGAGATCCACCTGCCTCTGCCTCCTGAGTGTTGGGATTAAAGGTGTGCGCCACCACACCCGGCCCAAATTTCATTGTTAAGCTTACCAGCGACATGATTTTGGGCAATGATTTTATCCTTCCCTAGTACTAAGCAAACTACCAACATAACATGCTAAATATCCAAAGATATTAATAGTAGAATCTATAATAATAGCAAACACTTATAGAAAGGACTTATGGATGCCCGCCCTCCCCCCACAGAGCCACACCACCAGCCAGGGTTGGGCAAATGGACAGACTCCTCTCTGCTCTCCTATATCCCTGGTCAGAGCCCAGCTCTAGCACTCTTTTTCACTTTATATTGTGAGACTGTTTTGTTTTGAGACAAGATCCTATTGTAAAGCCCAGGATGACCTGGGTCTCAGAAAGATCTGCCTGCCTCTGCTTAAGTGACGGGATTATAGGTGTGGGTAACCTCTTAATTTTTAATTATGTGCACATGCATCTCTGTGTGTTTGTGCATGTGACAGTTGCCCAAAGGAAGCCACTTGACCCCTGGAGCTGCAGTTATGGGTGGTTGTAGGCTGCCTCATGTGGATGCTGGACACTGAACATGGGTCTTCCGAATGAACAGTACATGCTCTTAATGAGAGCATCTCTCACTGAGCATCTCTCCAGTCCCTGACAGTGTCCTTATAAGACACCAAAGAGGTTCAGGGATGCAGAGGTCACATGAAGATGTTCCTCAGATTCTGGAGGCCGCAGCTGAGGATGCTGCAGGTCACCAGGCAGCCCGATGCTGAGGGCTCACCTTGACACGAGAAACCCCACTCTAGGATGGAGATCAGAACCCCTGTCCCTGCTCCCTGTGACACTTCAATTCCTCAGGCACTGGCTGAGACCCCAGACTCCAGGGGACCTCCCTTTTGATTTCTAACCAGAACTTGCAAACATGTCTTGTGCTGGACAGTGTTAGTGTCAACCTGACACACCTGGGTTGAGGGAGCCTCAACTGGGGAATTTCCTCAATGGGACTGGCCTGTGGCCACACCTGTGGGGTATTTTCTTGATTGTTGAGTGATGTAGGCAGCGCCACCCCAGGGTAGGTTGTTACTGTATAAGAATGTAGACTGATGGGACTGGAGAGATGGCCTAGTGGTTGAGAGCACCGACTGCTCTTGCAGAGGACCTGGGTTCGCTCCCCAGCACCCACATGGTGGCTGAGAACCATCTTTAACCCCAGTTCTAGGGGAATCCGACGCCCTCTTCTGACCTCTGCGGCATTGCACAACACGGGTGCACAAACCTACATGTAGACAATACATTCGTACACATACAAAATAAATAAATACAAACTTAAAAAAAAAAAAGAATGCAGGCTGAGCATGGTGGGGAGCAGCCTGCTGCATGGCAGCTGAGCATGGTGGGGAGCAGCCTGCTCCATGGCAGCTGGGCATGGTGGGGAGCAGCCTGCTCCACGGCTGTGCTTCCGCTCCGCCTCCAGGCTCCCACCCTGAGCTCCTACCTGGGCGATGGCAGCCCAGTAAACCCTCTCCTCCCAAGTTGGTTTCGGTCAGAGTGTTCTGTCACGGCAATGAAGAGTGAGCTAGAGCACGGCCTCGCTGAGCAATGCCACCACACTGTACGAACTGGGAACATTATCCACCCAGCCCACCACCTAAATACAGAAGACTGGGGCCTTGTCCACGTTAAGTGGTGACATGGTGGCTGTTGCTGGCACCAATGGGCCACCAACAGGGGGTGAGGGCCAGTTCAGCCGATTGTCACTGCACTTAAATTTGAGTCCTGGCCCGTCACCTTTCCTGTCACCTTTCCTTGGGGCACCTGCCTTAAAAGGACTAAGGTAGGATAACTCTTTTCTTTTTTTTTAATATTTATTTATTTATTTAATATGTATGTACTGTCTGCATGCAGGTCTGTGCACCCGTGTTGTGCAATGCTGCGGAGGTCAGAAGAGGGTGTCGGATTCCCCTGGAACTGGAGTTCTTCTGGAATCGGAGTTACAGACGGTTCTCAGCTGCCATGTGGGTGCTGGGGATCGAACCCGGGTCCACTGCAAGAGCAGTCGGTGCTCTTAACTGCTGGGCCATCTCTCCAGCCCCAGGATAACTCTTATTTTATTTTTTTAATTGTTTGAGACAGTCTCACTATGCAGCCCTGGCTGGCCTAGAACTCTTTATGGAGACCAGGTTGCCCTTGATCTCACAGAGATCTGCCTGCCTCTGCGCTCCAGTGCTGGGATTAAAGGCATGCACCACCATGCCTGGTGCTCTTAAAGGGGGCTGGGCCTGCTGTGGTCACACAGAGGAACAGTGGCCCTCATCTTCTGTCACAGAAGACCTATTCCCAGTGTCCCCAGGACAGAGTACATCTATATGTCAGTCAACTGTGAAATGCTGGGGTGTGGTTGTAAAGTGAAACCTGGAGCCTGGGTGCTGGAGTAGCAGCTGCAGATAAAAGGGGAAGTCTCGGAGGTCGGGGAGGAGCTGCTGCGTGCTGTGTGCGCCGGCCCCACCCAAGGTGGGCAACCTCCCCTCACTCACTGTAAATAAACTGCTCTTTCTTGAGACAGTTTCCAGTGGCCCAGGTTAGCCTCAAGATCCCTATGTAGCCAGGACTGGCTTTGAACTTTTTAATTTTTTTGAAACAGGTTCTATGTTCCAGCTGCCCTTGGAACTCGGTACGTAGCTTAGGTTGGCTAGCAGAGATCCACCTGCTTCTGCCATCTGAGTGCTGGGATTAAAGGCATGCACCACTATGTCTGGCCCTGGTCTTGAGCTTCTGATCCTCCTTCCGCCTGTTCCTGAGTGCTGATCACAGGCGTGGGCTGCCACACAGGGTGTACTGGCACTAGAATACCAGCATGTACTCTTTTTTTTCTGAAGCAGCTGTAACCATATGACATCTTTTCCCTACATACTCAGCACAGGACTGCAGGCCTCACTATCTTGTCGTGGTAAGAACAACAAGCCTTTGCTGGGTGTGGTGCTGCAAGCCTGGCATCCCAGCTCTCAGGAGACTGAGGCTGGAGGATCATAAGTCCAAGGGTCAGTCTGGGCTACACAGTGAGACTGGTTAAGAAACACTGGGTGAGGGCTGGAGAGATGGCCTAGCGGTTAAGAGCGCCGACCGCTCTTACAGAGGACCCGGGTTCGATCCCCAGCACCCACATGGCGGCCGAGAACCGTCTGAAACTCCAATTCCAGGAGAACTCCAGCTCCAGGGGAATCCGAGACCCTCTTCTGACCTCCGCGGCATTGCACGACACGGTGCACAGACCTGCATGCAGACAGTACATTCATACACATACCGAAATAAATAAAATTAATAAAAAAAAAAAAAATTAAAAAAAAAAAAAAAAAACAAAAAAAAAAAGAAGAAAACACTCGGTTGAGGGGTCGGCGAGATGGCTCAGCCGGTTAAGATCACCGACTGCGTCTTGCAGGGACCTGTGTTTGATTCCCAGCACCCACCCATTTGTGGGCTAGAACTGTCATTTTAAACTCCCGTTCCAGGGAATCCAACCCTCGTTCTGACTCAAGAGGACAACAGGTGCACAAACCTAAAACACAAAAGTTAACACTCAAACACAAAATAAAAAAAAAAAAAAAAAAAAAAAAAAAAGACGGGGTGTGGTGGTGGCGCATGTCTTTAATCCTAGCCCTAAACTGGAGGAAACAGAGGCCAAGGTGGGGATCTTTGTGAGTTCAGTTCCCAGCCTGGTCTACAGAGTTAATTTCCGTGACCAGCTGGGCGCTACAGGGAGACCCTTTCCTGAAAAGACAAAAAAAAGAAAAAAAAAAAAAAAAAAACCGAAGTCGCGTAGATTTGTCGTCAAGCGATATAGAGAATCGGGAGTACTAGAGTCAGGGCATCCATGGCTTACAGAAGCTCACCGGAAGCGACACCTCAGATGGAACAGCGGCGAACTCGACTGATCTGCATCGTCGTCTCTTGCCCGTGTCTCATAGAGAAGATACTGATGATGCGCGTGGGTGAGAGGAGGGGTATAGTAGCGATAACGTGAGAGGAACCCCAAACAAACAGGGGCTGGAGAGATAGCCTAGCAGCTAAGAGCACCGACTGCTCTTGCAGAGGACCCGCATTCTATCCCCAGCACCCACATGGCGGCTGAGAACTGTCTGTAACTCCAATTCCAGGAGAACTCCAGTTCCAGGGGAATCCGAGACCCTCTTCTGACCTCCGCGGCATTGCGTGACACGGGTACACAAACCTATATGCAGACAGTACATTCATACACATACAAAAATAAATAAAAAATTTTTTTAAAAATTAAAAACCAAAAACCAAAAACCAAAAACCAAAAACAACACTGGGTGAAGCTGGGAGTGGTGGTGCACGCCTTTAACCTCAGCACTCGGGAGACAGAGGCAACCAGACCTCTGTGGGTTCTTTGTCAGCTGTGGCTCCAGGGAGACCCTGTCTCAAAAAGAAACAGTGGGTGAGGAAGGCACAGCATGGACCCTCACATACGATATGTGGGAAAGCACCGTGTGTGGCTGCCACAGAAAGATGGTGCAGCCTGTCAAATAGGGAAACGGCCCGTTCTGAACCGCAACTCCACTCTGGAGAAAAATGGAGGCCTCAGCAGAAAGCTGCTGTAGCCACACACTTAAGTGTTATTTAGCCATGAATAGGATGGAGACCCTGACCTAGACCCAAGCACAGTAGGTCTAGACATAAGAGTCCACACAGTGTAAGAGTCTCTGATAGGAAATAGCCACAGGAGGCCAATCCAGAGACAGGAAGTGAGTTCATGGCATCTGGGGACCGTGGAAGGGACAAGATGATAGCCTATGTGGGGGTGATGGAATGTTCTAGAATTAGAGGTGGCCTGCGCTTAACATTGCCTTAAATCTGTCAATGAGTCACATGACACATGAATCAGGATGTCAGCAAAGCTGTGACATGCCTCCTAGACTGCTCCTGCACTGCGAACGACATGCAGATGAGTGCCAACCCACTTTTCAGATTTTTTTTTTTTTTGGTCTTTTCAAGACAGGGTGCCCCTGTAGCCCCAGCTGTCCTGGATTTTGCTGTTGTAGACCATGCTGTCCTTGGTCTACAGAGGTCCGCCTGGCTCTGCCTCCTGAGCACTGGGATTAAAGGCATGCAGCACCATGCCCAGCTGGAATCTTTTTTTATTGAAGAGGCAATACCACTTGCCTCTCAAAGTGTGGTAGCACATCCTTGTTACCCTAGTACTGGGGAGGTGGAGGTAAGATCAGGAAGGAGTTCAAGGCCAAGGCTAGCCTTGGCTATGTAGGGAGTTTGAGGCCAGCCTGGGCTAAGTGAGACCATGTCTCAAAAGTCAAAACAGGGGCTGGAGAGATGGATCAGCAGTTGAGAGCACCGGCTGCTCTTGCAGAGGACCTGGGCTCAGTTCCCAGCACCCACGTGGTGGCTAAGAACTGCCCATAACTCCAGTTCCAGGGGACCCCATATTGTCCTCTGTAGGCAATGCACAACAAGGGTGTACCAATACACATGCAGGGAAACACACACACAAAATAAAAATAAAAAAAAACTGCCAGGGGTACACCTTTAATCTTAGCACTCAGGAGGCAGAGGTATGATGATCTCTGTGAGATCAAGGCCAACCTGGACTACACAGTAAGATCCAGGCCAGCTGGGGCTATACGGAAACACTGTCTCAAAATTAAAAACAAAACAAAACAAAAACAAACACAAACAAAACAAGAACAACGAGCAAGCAGGGAATCGGTGCTGGGGAGCAGTAGGCGCCGCTCAAGACAGAGAAAGCCGAGGGCCGAAGCCCGCAGGGACGGGGTCCAGGGGCCAGATAGGTCCAACATCCCTAGGGTAGGCTCTGTGGGGCCCAAGGCCATATCTGCACTTCCTGCCACTTGGACCCACCCAGCTAGGCCCTAACGCTTCGCAACCTCCGGAAGGAAATGCCACCTCAGGCAAAATGAACCCAGACTGGTTCCCTGCTACAGAGGCTGCTGGGTGTCGTCATTCTCTGTGGCCATGCTGGGTCACGCAGGGGGCTTGGGAGGCACCCTGACCTGCACTCATCACCCCCAGGCCTGAGCCATGGTCTCTGGAGGTGGCATCGCTCTGGGGCCCCTCAGGGCTGGAAGCCACGTGTGCTTGGTCAGTATCACAGCTGATGGGAGGTGCAGAGGTGGACAGTGGACCGCGCAGGCTGAGGTGTCAGCGGCCTCCAGCACGTACACCTGAGTGGGAACCTGCTGACACATGCCTCCAGGGCTGGTGTCTATCGCTGTGTCCTCACACAGCCATGGCTGTCACTCTACCTACCTCTAAGCTAGGCTCCAGCCCCTCACTGGGGAATTCCAGGCGGCCGACACTTTTGGGGGTTCCTGGGTGGGCTCCTCACTCCTCATCCAAATGGACTGACTACAGAGCAGCCAATTAAGAGAGGCCACTCTGCCCTCTTTTCCAGCTTTTGTGTGTAGAGGTGTTTTGACTGCACCTATGTATATGTATCGTGCATTGCCAGAGGAGGTCAGAAGGGGGCGCTGTATTTCCTGGAACTGGAGTTAATGGCCATTGTGAGCCACCACGTGGGTGCTGGAAACCAAGCCTGGTCTGCAGGAGCAACCAGTGCTCCGAACCAGGGAGCCAGCTCTTCTCCTTCTTATTTTTGGTCTTTTTTTTTTTTTGGTCTTTTCGAGACAGGGTCTCCCTGTAGCCCCAGCTGTTCTGGAACTTGCTCTGTAGACCAGGCTGGCCTTGAACTCACAAAGATCCGCCTGCCTCTGCCTCCTGAGTGCTAGGATTAAAGGCGTGCGCCGCCACGCCCGGCTATTTTTGGTCTTTTTTGAGACGGCATCTCCCTTGTAGCCCCAGCTGTCCTGAAACTCACTATGTGGACCAGGCTGGCCTTGAACTCACAGAGATCTGCCTGCCTCTTCCTCCTGGGTGCTGGGATTAAAGTCCTGGGCTACTATACCTGGCTATTTATTTATTTATTTATTTATTTAGTGACAGGGTCTCCCTATAGCCCCAGCTGACCTTGAACTCACTCTGTAGACCAGGTTGGCCTTGAACTCACAGAGATCCGCCTGCCTCTGCCTCTGGAGTGCTAGGATTAAAGATGGTTCTCAGCCGCCATGTGGGTGCTAGAAATCGAACCGGTCCTCTGCAAGAGCAGTTGTTGCTCTTAACTTGGGAGCCATTTCTTCAGCCCTATTTATTTTTTTGAGACAGGGTCTCATGTAGCTCTGGCTGGTCTCAAACTCCCTACATAGCCCAGGCTGGCCTTGACCTCTCCACCCTCCTGCCTGAATTCACTTCCCAAGTGCTGAGCCTAGGTTGCTCCTTGTCCAGTTTCCACTGGAACTGGGGGACCATGGAGACCCCATAGCCTGCTGCCTGTGACTGTCGCCGCCCAGCACCTGCCCTGTTCTTATGGTCCCCTCTCAGACGTCGTCCTTCATGGCTGTCTGGCCACGGCCATGCAGTCTATCATCTAAATCCCTACACGTCCATCCTAACTGGCCAAGCATGGGCCTCAGTTTACCAGAGAGACTAAGGTGGGTGCTGGCAGAGCAGAGCTGGGCCAGACCCGGGCCCCCGAGAACTGCATCCTACCTTGTGCTGAGGTGAGCCCGGCCAGCCCCATTGGATGGTGGCCCTCTGTTGTCATGGGGACTTTTAGGGACATTTCTGGAACTTTCCTCTAGCTGGGCCAGGTAGAATCCAGGCCTGGGTTGTGAAGAGGTCTCTGGAACCTCCCAGTGTCTGTTGGCTTCCCTGTGACTGACACTAGGCTGGGACCTGGACAAGCCTAAGACTGAGTTGAGTCTCACTGTGCTGGAGAGGAGACGATCCCTCTAGCCCAGGCTAAGCCAACCAAGTTCTCTTGAGGGCTTTCTCTTTTTTAGGAAGGGGGGGGGGGTTATTTTGAGACATGATTTTTTTTTTTTAATCTTTTTGAGACAGGGTCTCCCTGTAGCCCAGCTGTCCTGGAACTCACTCTGTAGACCAGGCTGGCCTTGAACTCACAGAGATCCCTCTGCCTCTCAGTGCTAGGATTAAAGGTGTGTGCCACCACACCCGGCTTTAGACATGATATTGTTAAATTGCCCAAGCTGACCCTGAACTCACTGTGTAGCCCAGGCTGACCCTGCTCTAGCCTGGACTTTCTGCTTGTCCCTGGAGCCCTCCCAGCTGCTGTGGAAACAGGCAGAAGGTCTTGCATGCCTTCCACCCTGTCTCCTCTCACAAAGTAGCAACAAGGTCTTCCTGTCACCCAGGCTATCCTGGACTGGCTATATAGCTCACGCTGGCCTCAATCTCACAGAGATCACCTGCCTCTGGCTCCCGAGTGTTGAGATTAAAGCCATGTGCTACCACCCAACTGAGAAATTTCTTTTTGGTCTTTTGAGACAGGATCTCCCTATAGCCCAGCTGTCCCGGAACTCACTCTGTACAGCAGCCTGGCCTTGAACTCACAAAGATCCGCCTGCCTCTGCCTCCTGAGTGCTGGGATTAAAGGTGTGCGCCACCATGCCTGGCGTCTTTTTTTTGTCTTCAACTGAGAATTTTTTTTTTAATTTTATTTATTTTGCTGGGCGTGGTGGCGCACGCCTTTAATCCTAGCACTTGGGAGGCAGAGGCAGGTGGATCTTTGTGAGTTCAAGGCCAGCCTGGTCTACAGAGTGAGTTCCAGGACAGCTGGGGCTACAGGGAGACCCTGTCTTGAAAAGACCAAAAAAAAAAAAAATTTTTTTATTTATTTTGTATGTGTATGAATGTACTGTTTGCATGTAGGTCTGTGTACCCGTGTTGTGCAATGCCATGGAGGTCAGAAGAGGGTGTCAGATTCCCCTGGAACTGGAGTTAAAGACGGTTCTCAGCAGCCATGTGGGTGCTGGGGATTGAACCCCGGTCCTCTGCAAGAGCAGTCGGCGCTCCCAACCGTTAGGCCATCTCTCCAGCCGCAACTGAGAATTTATTTATTTATTTATTTATTTTCTATGTGTATGAATGTACTGTCTGCATGTAGGTTTGTGTACCCGTGTTGTGCAATGCTGCGGAGGTCAGAAGAGGGTGTCGCATTCCCCTGGAACTGGAGTTCTCCTGGAATTGGAGTTTCAGACAGTTCTCAGCCGCCAGGTGGGTGCTGGGGATCGAACTCTGGTCCTCTGCAAGAGCAGTCGGTGCTCTTAACCACTAGGCTATCTCTCCAGTCCCCCAACTGAGAATTTTTTTAAGGGGACGCAATTATTGTCCAGAAATTTCCTGGATGGGCAATCTCCTTGTCAACATCCAACTGCTTTCTGTCAGAACAAATGCATTTTCTATCAAAGAGGAGAGCCCAGCAGCACAAGGCCAAGCCAGGTCCTGTGCACAGCCTGTCGCCCACGTAACCCGAGTCCCGGTCACCTTTTTTCCAGTCAGTTCATTCGATCCTCTTCGTGGACTTCTAACAGCTTCTCAAAACCAGATACCAGTACCTCTTGGTCCTCCTGGTCTGCGTATAATGAGGATGCTTAGAAACTTCTAGAAGGATGACAAAAATTCACCCCAGCATCCACACAGTACTTTTTCTGCTTCTGAAAACAAAACAAGAAAACACAGTTCCTCTAAGTAAGCAATCATCATGACCCTCCCAGGCAGAGACGCAGAGCTCCTAACCCCATGGTCACCCACTTCCTTCCGGAAGTTTCCACATCCTGTCACTGCTGTGGGGAACAGGGCCTGAGCTCACCAACTGGGTCTATGTGCTTGCTCAATGTGCAGCACTGCCTCTGGCCTGGCAGACCCAGTATGTGACTGCAGGATGCTGCAGGCCCCAGATTGGTACAAAGGTGGTGTCCCAGTAACACCTTCACACAGGACGGTGAACCGTAGGGTAGGAACACAGGTTCACACCCAGCACCCCAATTAAAACAATACAAAACACCAGGCAGGGTGGCACACGCCTTTGACAAAGGACTCTGGAGGCAGGTGCATCTCTATGTAGCAAACCTGTACCCCCTAAAAAAGAGATCCTGAGATAAGCAAAACCCCAGAGGGCTGGGGGGCTTGGATCAGAAATATCTGCCTAGAACCCCTGGTGAGGGGCTGGGGGCATGGTTCGAGGTAGAGCGACAGCCTAGACTCCCCAGTGAGGGGGATATCAGAAGCTAGGAATTTCTGGAAAACCTGATCCTTGTTCAACAGCTGGGGATTCCCTCCAATTTCCCTGCAGTCAAACCCTGCTGAGGGAAGGGGATTTCCACAGCCTGGCTAAGGGGTTTCCACAGGGCAGGGACTGCAGAGATGACCCATAGGGGACTTTTGAGGGTAAGGGGGTCCTGCAGGAACTTTATACATGACCTGGAAGGGGCTGTCCCACTTGGTGAAAATCACCAGGTCATACACATCAGGAACTGAAATAGGACTTTGTTCTGCTCTGTTTTTTTTGAAACAAATGGTTCAAGTGGGCTTGAACCTGATATTCAAGGGAGGTTGGCGTTGAACCTTTCCTGCCTCTATATCCAAAGGGCTAGGACAACATGCTTGTGTCCACAAACCTGGCTTTTGAAAGAGCACTTTGGGAGCTCCTGAGCTCATTAACAGGGTCTCCTGCATTCCAGCCTTGAGCAGGGGATGGGGAGGGCCAGAGGCTGGCTGGATGGTTCAGCGGGAGAAGGCACTTGCTGGGAAGCATCCTGACTTGAACTCAATGCCGGAGAACCACACGGCAAAAGCCAGAACTCGCTTTTGAATGTTCACTGCTGTGGTAGAGGAGAGAGGAACGCTGCGAATCCAAGGCCCGAGACCCTGGTCCCGGGGAACTCCGTGGCAGTGCTGGCAGCGCACGTAAGACTCAAGTGGCTTCTTCCCGCAGAGGGGACAGGAGAGTTTAGCAGCACCAACCAAGGCCCAGAGTGAGGCCCCAGGTCACAGGCAGCCTCCAGTCAGGACGGTCCCCCAAGCTCCTCCACTGTGACTTTAAGAACCCCACTACCCTCACATTCAATTGTGCCTGGGAACATACAACTTTTTTTTTTAAATTTTATTTTTGTATGTGTATGAATGTACTGTCTGCATGCAGGTCTGTGCACCTGTGTCCTGCAATGCCGCGGAGGTCAGAAGAGGGTCTCGGATTCCCCTGGAACTGGAGTTCTCCTGGAATTGGAGTTACAGACGGTTCTTAGCCGCCATGTGGGCGCTGGGGATTGAAGCTGGGTCCTCTGCAAGAGCAGTCGGTGCTCTTAACCCCTAGGCTATCTCTCCAGCCCAGAACATAGAACTTATTTTTTTTTTATTTTTATTGATTCCTGTATGTTATGAATGCACTGTCTGCATGCAAGTTTGTACACCTGTGTCGTGCAATGCCGCGGAGGTCAGAAGAGGGTGTCGGATTCCCCTGGAACTGGAGTTTCAGACGGTTCTCGGCCGCCATGTGGGTGTTGGGGATCGAACCCAGGTCCTCTGAAAGAGTGGTCGGCGCTCTTAACTGCTAGGCCATCTCTCCAGCCCAGAACATAGAACTTTTAAAAACCATGCTTGAGCATACTCTGGTTTCTCCTCGGATCGTATAAATCTTTCTCCTTTTACTAAAGATTTCGGTGGAGAGAAACAAAGTCCGAGTGTTAACTCAATTTTTTGAGGCCTTGCACTTAGCAGGGCTGAAAAAAAAAATGCTCTGGGCTGGAGAGATGGCTTGGTGGACTGCTCTAGTAGAGGACACAGGTTCGATTCCCAGCACCCATATGGCGGCTAAGAACCGTCTTAAAAAAAAAAAATAATGAGCCGGGCGTGGTGGCGCATGCCTTTAATCCCAGCACTAGGGAGGCAGAGGCAGGCGGATCTTTGTGAGTTCAAGGCCAGCCTGGTCTACAGAGTGAGTTCCAGGACAGCTTGGGGCTACAGGGAGACCTTGTCTCGAAAAGACAAAAAAAAAAAAAAGATGAATATTAAAAAAAAAAAGTTAAAAAATACCAAACAAACCATGCTCTTGGCCTGGCTTAGTGGTGCAAGCCTTTATTTAGTTCCAGCGCTTGGAGGCAGAAGCAGGTGGGTTTCTATGCCACCAAAGCCAGCCTCGGCTACAGAGCCAGTTACAAGTCAGTTGGGACAACAGAGAGACCCCATCATAATAAAAAAACAAACCATGCCGGGTGTGGTGGTGCACTCCTTTAATCCTAGCACTTGGTGGAGCTAGAGGACATAATGCTGAGTGAAGTAACACAGTCCCAGAAAAACAAATGACGAATGGTATCCCTCATCTGTGGATGCTAATGCCAATTACCTAGTTGTAAGTATTTCTTGTGTATGGCCCCCTGAGCTTTTGTCCAAAGCAGTTGGGAGTGATGCATATTGGAAACAACAACAACAACAACAACAACAGAAAGGGCTGCATCGAAGAACTGAAACGATGAACTTCTGCTCAAAACAGTCAACTTCCTCATGGAGAATATTGAGAAAGACTGAGAAAGAGATGAAAGGCATGTTAGGCAGAATGCATGAGCTCTGGTGGGGTGGGGGAATGGGGGGGGGACACGGGTCTAGAGTTGTTAAAAAAATAAAAATAAATTTATAATAAAAAATAAAATAAAATAAAGAAAAAAAATAGATAGGGGCTAGAGAGATTGTTCAGGGGTTAAGATCACTGAGTGCTCTTGCAGGACCCAGGTTCGAATCCTAGCACCCAGATGGTGGCTAACAACCAATCTGTAAGTTAAGTTCCAGGGAATCTGATGTCCTCTTCTGACCTGAGGGCTCTGTATGATAAGGGTGCACTTACATACATGTAGGCAATATAGGCATATACATAAAAATATAAATAATAAAATGTTAAAATTAATTAAATAAATCTCGGTCTGGAGTTGTGCAACTTTAATCCCAGCACTTGGGAGGCAGAGGCTAGCCTGGTCTGCTAGCCTGGTCTATATAGCATGTTCCAGGCTAGCTGTGGTTACAGGGAGACTGTCTCAAAAAAGACCAAAATACTATAAAGAGAAAAGAAACGAAAAATGAGGGCTGGAGATGGCTCAAGTGCTTAGGAGTGCCAGCCGTTCTTGTAGAGGACCTGGGGATGAGGGCTGGAGATGGCTCAGTGGTTAGGAGTGCCAGCCGTTCTTGCAGAGGACCTGGGGATGAGGGCTGGAGATGGCTCAGTGGTTAGGAATGCCAGCCGTTCTTGCAGAGGACCTGGGGATGAGGGCTGGAGATGGCTCAGTGCTTAGGAGTGCCAGCTGTTCTTGCAGAGGACCTGGGTTCAGGTCCCACTGCCCACACAGAGGCTAACAACTGTCAGTGCCCTCTCCTAGCACAGCAGGGTCAGGAGTTCCCGCACTGGGAAGGCAGAGGCGGCAGGGTCAGGAGTTCAAGTTGCGGGCCACGGGACGGCTTCACAGGTAACGCAGCTTGCTGCCAGTGCTGTGATGCTAGGCAGGAGAGGCCCCGCTCAACACGCTGCTCCCTGACCTTCACACATATGTCCTCACACACAAAATAAATAAATGTAATAAATTAAAAACGAAAACAACCAGTCAATTCTATAATGAAGGGATTCACCACATATTTGTTCATAGAATAAATGTCATGGAAGTTTCTAAAACTACATGAGAGCTAAAAACATAGTTTAAAATTTTCTAGTAGCCTCATAAAAAAAAAAACAGATGAAATAAACAACAGTATTTAGATGTTCTTTGATTCACAATGTGATTTAATTCCAATAAACTCTTTATAAGTTGAATATATCTGGGTCTGTAATTTCTGAAGCAGGAGAAATTTGAGGCTGCCTTTGAGGCTGGCCTGGGCTACAGGAGGAGGACAAGTCAGCTGGGGGCTTATGGAGGAAGAGCTCTAATCAACACACATGCAGCCAATAAACTCATACACAAAAACTAAAATAAAATTTAAAAGAAGAAAAAAAACCAAAAAAAAAAAAACAAAAAAAAAAACAAACCAGTGTCAGTCTGGTGGTGCACACCTTGAGTCCCGGCTCTTGGGAGGCAGAGGCGAGCCTCGCTACATGGCCAGTTCCAGGCTGTCTCAAAATAAAATCAGATGAGATCAAATAAAAAATTAAAAAGGGAGCTGGAGAAATGGCTCAGAGGCTAAAGCACTGGCTGCTCTCGCAGAGGACCTGAGTCCAATTCCCAGCACCACATGGTGGCTAACAACCATCTATAACTCCAGTTCCAGGGGATCCAACGCACCGTTCTGATTTCCCTGGGCACTGAAGGACACAGGTGCACCCTGTAGCTCTGGCTGTCCTGGAACTCACTCTGTAGACCAGGCTGGCCTTGAATTCACAGAGATCCACCTTCCTCTGCCTCCCAAGTGCTAGGAATTAAAGGTGTGTGCCACCACGCCCCACAATCTTGGTCTTTTTCAGAGTTAGGAATGAATCCAGGCCCTTGTGTGTGCCAGAGAAATGTTCTACCTGGGCCACACCCCCACACCCACTCTCCTCACTAGGGGCTCTAGGCTGTTACTCTTCCCTGAGCCATATCCCCAGCCCCTCACTGGGATTCTAGGCTGTCACTCTACCTGAACCACGCCCCCAGCCCCTCACTGAGGATTCTAGGCTGTCACTCTACCTGAGCCACGCCCCCAGCCCCTCACTGAGGATTCTAGGCTGTCACTCTACCTGAGCCACGCCCCCAGCCCCTCACTGAAGATTCTAGGCTGTCACTCTACCCTGAGCCACGTCCCCAGCCCCTCACTGGGGATTCTAGGCTGTCACTCTACCTGAGCCACGCCCCCAGTCCCTCACTGGGATTCCAGGCTGTCACTCTACCCTGAGCCACGCCCCCAGCCCCTCACTGAGGATCCTAGGTTACTCTACCTGACCCACGCCAAGGGATCTTTTTTCTTTTTAGATTAGTTCTTACTAGGGTGTCCAAGCTGTCCTTGAACTCAAGCTGTGGCCTGAGATCCTCAAGGTGGGAGATGAGGACATGCTGGGCTGTCACCCCTCGTCCCTACTCTATAATCAGTAGACTTGCTTAATGAATTGTAATAAAACAGCCCAGACAGGAGGGGTTGAGAATCTGTCTCCCAGAAGTTCTCAGAGCCAGGCCATTGTGTCAGGGTCAGACCCTCTTCTGCCTCCCATTGTCCTTCTGAGTCTCTTGTATGTGCAACACTACCCAACAAATGAGAACTGGGTCCCCACAGTGAAGGAAGTGCTGATTTAAATTTTTTAATTTATTTTTATTTCATGTGTATGAGTGTCCTACCTGCATGTAAGTGCACCCATGTAGTGGAATGCCCACGGAGGCCAGAAAAGGGCGTTGGGTCCCAACAGATGGTTATTAACTGCCATTTGGGTGCTGGGAACCGAAGAGCAGCCAGTGATCTTAACTGCTGAACCATCTCTCTAGCCTCTGTTGACTGCTAAAGAAGTGGGCTGGAGAGATGGCCTAGTGGTTGGGAGCGCCGACGCTCTTGCAGAGGACCCGGGTTCGATCCCCAGCACCCACATGGTGGCCGAGAGCCGTCTGAAACTCCAATTCCAGGAGAACTCCAGTTCCAGGGGAATCCGGCACCCTCTTCTGACCTCTGCGGCATTGCGCGACACGGATGCACAGACTTGCATGCAGACAGTACATTCATACACATACAGTAATAAATAAAAATTAATAAAAAATTAAAAAAAAAAGTGAGTCCATATGTAGGAGTGACTTTTTTTTTTGTCTTTTTGAGACAGGGTTTCCCTGCAGCCCCAGCTGTCCTGGAATTCACTCTGTAGACCAGGCTGGCCTTGAACTCACAAAGATCTGCCTGCCTCTGCCTCCCAAGTGCTAGGATTAAAGGCGCCACCACACCCGGCTTTTTTTTGGTCTTTTTTGAGACAGGGTCTTCCTTTAGTCCCTATGTCCCTACGTAGACAAGGCTGGCCTTGAACTCAGAGATCCACCTGCCTCTGCCTCCCAAGTGCTGGGATTAAAGGCACGTGGCACCACATCTGGTATCATGTAGGAGTGACTTTTACAATATAGACATAATCTGAACTAAGTAATGACTTCTATTTTACCTTGCCACCTAAAAGTTACTGTTTATGGGGCTGGAGAGATGGCCTAGTGGTTAAGAGCGCCGACTGCTCTTGCAGAGGACCTGGGTTCGATCTCCAGCACCCACATGGCAGCTGAGAACTGCCTGTAATTCCAATTCCAGGAGAACTCCAGTTCCAGGGGAATCTGACACCCTCTTCTGACCTTCGCGTGGCACTGCACGACAAGGGTGCACAAACCTACATGCAGACAGTACATTCATACACATAAATAAATAAATAAATAAAATAAAAATAAAAAAATTAAAAAAAGAAATCTTAAAAAAAAAAAAAAACCAAAAGTTACTGTTCATAACGTAAAAAATCTCACTGAGTTATCTATTCCTCTTGTGACTTGGGCACCTGACCTTAATCCCTCAGAACCCCATTCTGCCCTCCCCCCATCCTATTGAATGAATGTGGGTGTGCTTGATTAACACTGCTTGAAACTGTCTCTTATTCTAGACCAATGGATCAAAAGGATTCCCTGGTGGGCTGGAGAAATGGCCTAGCGGTTAAGAGCGCCAACTGCTCTTGCTGAGGACCTGGGTTCGATCCCCAGCACCCACATGGTGGCCCAGAACCGTCTGAAACTCCAATTCCAGGAGAACTCCAGTTCCAGGGGAATCTGACACCCTCTTCTGACCTCTGCGGCATTGCACGACACGGGTGCACAGACCTGCATGCAGACAGTACATTCATACACATAGAGAAAATAAAAAAAAAAAAAAAAAGATTCCCTGGTGAGGATGGATCCTAGCTTCTACTTCCCCAATCTGTGCTGGAGTACAAGAAGGAATGAAGCCTGGGAGAGCAGGTCCTGAGACATCTAAAAGGGAGGGTGCTTAGAGTTCTGGGCAAGTTTTGGCCTTAAAACTAATGCTAGACTTGGGAGGCAAAGGCAGGCAGATCTTTGTGAGTTCAAGGCCAGCCTGGTCTACAGAGCGAGTTCCAGGACAACTGAGGCTACAGGGAGACCCTGTCTCGAAAAGACCAAAACAAAAACAAACAAACAACCAAAAAAAACTAATGCTAGGAGTCAGGCTGTATTCAGGTGTAACTCATGTGGCTCACAAAAGCCATATCAGATGTCACTAGGTTTGGGTCGGGGAGCTGAGGCCTTCAGGGAGGCCTAGAAATGAGGCTGCCATGGGCTGGAGAGCCAGCTCATCAGTTAAGAGTCCTGATTGGTTAAGAGTCCTCTGACCCAGGTTCAGCTCCCAGCATCACAGGGCAGGTAACCATCATCTCTAACTCCAGTTCCAGGGGAGTCGGATGCCCTCTTCTGACCTCCTCGGCATTGCACTACACGGGTGCACAAACCTACATGCAGCCAGTACATTCACACACACACAAAAATAAAATAAAAAAAAAATCCTTAAAAAATTTAAAAGACTGGAAACTCTGTACCAAAGTTAACGTTCTGTGATGAGTGCTATTTTTCAATCACTTGGTCTGCCTGCCCCTTTCAGTGATGTGGTTCCAGAAGTGACTGGTTGGAATCCAGAGCCGTGTTTACACTAGGAAAACCCTTCACCTCCAGCTAGAGTCCGAGACCTTCAATGAGTTTTTGTAAGAAACCTGGGCATTTAAAATAAATCCACTAATTCTGCCTGTTGTCACCCCCGTCACCCCCGTACTCTGGAGCTAGAAACAGAAGGATCAAGGAGCTGGACCAGCCAGTGTTACTTGAGGTGGCCTCCAATATTAAATCGGGGCAGTGGTCCCGCTGGCCACTTTTGCTCTCCTGAGGGTGGGGGTCCTGGCCACCTACATTTGGTCCTCTTGGCAAGCCAGGGTCTCCACCGCCCCCCTGGTAGGTCCGGTTCCCGTGGCCACTTTTGTCCCCTGATGAATCAATGTCCCTACCGCTTTAGTCCTCTGAGGGATGGGGTGCCCATCGCCTGCTTTCATCCCAAGGAATTCACGACAGCTGCCCACTTTCGTGGTCCAAGAGACCGGTTCCCGCCGCCCGCTTTCTTCCCCTAAGGGATCCGGGCCGCCGCTGCCCGCTTTCTTTTTCTAAGGGATCCGGTTCCCGCCGCCGCCCGTTTTCTTTCCCTGAAGGATCCGAGTCCCCGCCTCCCGCTCGGCGGCGGCTTTCAGTCCCTGAGGGATCCGGGTCCCCGCCACCCCACATCGCGCCCCGAGGACCCACCTTGCCGCCTCCGTCGGACACCGGGCCTGGCTGATCTCGAGCCGCGCCCGCACGGGCACACACCGGCGGAGGGACTCGCCACAGGCCCCGCCCTGTCCCCGCCCACCCGTCGGACCTACTTCCTTAAAGGGCCGGGGCCCGGATGGAGAAGCGGGGTCCGGGCTCGGGGAGATCCCGGGCTGAGAGGCCGGATTTGGCTCGGAGCCAGGCCGCGGTCGCGTAGCCAAGCTAGCAACAAGGACCTGCGCTGAGGCCAATGGGGGACGCCAGTATTTCAAAGACTGTGGGCGGAGCTTCTGCTGTGGTTGAGGCGCGGGGCGGAGCCTCAGACAGATCAGGTTCAGGAAAAGAACTGGCGCCAATCTTCGACGCAAGCGCGAGGCGCTGTTAGCGGGGCGGAGCCAACGCCGGGTGGAGCGTTGTCTGTGAGTGACGTCTGTGAGTGGGCGGAACCTAGAGGTAGAACTGGCGCAAGTTGCCAATTGTAGCCGGAGGCGGGGCCAGCGTCAGGCCTGGGGGAGGAGCGGCTCTGGCGTGTGGACCTGCGAGGCGGAGACCTGGAGGTGGAGCCGACCCTGAGGACTGTGCCAGAGTGGGAGGGCGGGGCCTAACATGGGCGGAGTCCGGTGTGGGGCGGGGCCGAATCTGGGTGGTGCCAGGTCTGGGAGCGGAGCCCGACTCGAGGCTGGGCGGAGCCTGGGGTGGAGCTCGGTCTGGGGCGGGGCCAGAGCGGGTGGGCGGGCTTAGCGCTGTTACGTCCCCAGCGCCCTGTTTGTTCGTGCGCCGTGACGGTGCGTGACGCGGCCGGCGCCGCTGGCTGGTGCTCTGCCGCGGGGCGCTGTGCTGGCGACGGCTGATGGGTGGCCACGGCCGGCGGGGCTGGGTCCTGGCCCTAATGCTGTGCCTGAGTCTTACAGCGGCGCTGGCTCGCGGCTGCCTGCACTGCGACCCCAATTTCTCGGAGAAGTTCTATCGGCACCACGTGAACCTCAAGTCCTGGTAGGTGGGTGACATCCCGGTGTCGAGGGTGCTGCTCACCGAGTGGAGCCAGAACACGATGAGACAGCTGCATCTGGCTATCCCCGCCGAGATCAGTGAGCGGTCGAGCCCATCCCAGGGTCAGGCAGAGAACCACGGCAGGGGGCCTCCGGGCTGGACCGCTCACCTGCTTCCTCTTCCTCTCGCCCTCCGCCCGGAAGAAGCTGAATCAAGTGGCAGGAGCGGTGTACCAGAGGATGGACCAGCTATACCAGGGGAAAATGTACTTCCCAGGTAAGGGCGGGAAACTGAGGCAGGGCCGGTGCAAAGCACCCTCTGCCCAGGCCTGACTTGGATGTCTCTGCTGTGCTGCGAGCCATCTTCCGGGAGCAGGTGCGCCTCATCCAGAACGCCATTATAGAGTGAGCAGTGGGCTGTACAGAGGGGACAAGTGCCCAAGGCTCCAGGCGCTCAAGAACTGGGAGGTGCTGGAAACAGGGCCGAGGGGACAGCTTTCCAGCAGGGACCCTTTTCATGAACGTTCACCAGCACACTCATCATCCGCTGGAATCTGCCAAAGGAGCATTGTAACCACCCTCCTACACCGGGGACCACCTTGGTGACCCCTTCCCTGCGTGCCCTGGGTATGTTCATGAAACACATGGTCTAGCACCCAGGAGATTGATTCAGGAGGCTAGCCTGAGTCTAGAGAGTAGGCCTTGAACCCTGGGCTTGGTCAGAAGGCACTGTCCTGTCCTCCTCCCCCCTCAGGCCACATCGACTGCCAGCGTCACTGCTGTAAGTTGAGTAGTGGTCCTGCTGTGGGACACAGCGGCAGGGGCCCAGGCTGGGGGTCCCAGAGGAGCCCGCGGCTGCCTCTCATGTGTTGCAGGCATCTTCCAGTATGAGACTATTTCCTGCACCAACTGCACCGACTTGCATGTCATCTGCTTTGGCTACTACTGCAAGTACGACTTAGCCGCACTGAGGTCACCACTCGGGTAGGGGAGGGGACCTGAGGCTTGGGAAAACCTCTTCACCAAGCACTGTATCTCCCAGGTCATCAGCACAGTGGGAGACAGCTGTACAGGGCCTTCTGAGTTACATGTGAGCTGGGGGTCATTGGGAGCCAGGGCTCAGGAAGGAGGGGACACCAATGAGGCTGCTTGGTCCCTGACTTCCAAACTGCTGTCGTAGAAATGCCCGGCACCAGTCAGCCCTGTCCACCCCGTCTATTTCTGTCCGGGGCTACGTGTGTGAGTACAGAGGGAATGAGCTTCAGCAACCTGTGAAGGGCCAGGAGGACCTCCTGCTCTCCTGGAGGTCCTGAAGCTCAGCTGCAGGAAAGGGTCCCCATGAAACCTGGGGCTACCCAAGTGGTGGCAGAAGTGGAGGGTCTGATAGCCCTGCTCTTATTTTTCAGACAGGACACAGAGATGAGGGAAGGCCAGGCCTTCTGCAGTGAAGGATGGGGGAGGTGGGAGGTGTGGTCCCTTGGTGGGTGTAGGAGGGGATGCGGGGCAGGCAGGGCGGAGCACCCCGAGCACCCTGGATATTGGGAAGCACACCCACCTGTGTGGCCACTGCACGAGCTCGCTGATTCCTTCTCTATGGCCTTGGACACAGACACACCCCAGCCTTGAGAGTAACCCCAATCAGGCTACAAAGAAGCGGGGGGCTTAGGGAAACACCCAAATTGGAAACCCAAAGGCAAAGGTCAACTTGGCCACAGACTCCACCATGCCTTCTTGTAGCCTGTGGTTGCAGGTGTTAGGAAAGGTTGGATGACCCCACCTGGCACTTCAGGGCACAAGAACAGGGAGGGACTGGGTGTCGGGAGATGCACACCCAGTCCCTCAAGGAGGTGGAGGCAGAGAACCTTGAATTTGAGGACAGCCTGGGCTACATGGTGGGCCAGGAGGAGGCAGCCTGGGGAGGCAGGACAAGAGCTGAAGGCACCCCACTCTGTCCCAAAGCTTAGCACCGAACAAGTGTGTCTGGAGCCGCAGCATCTGGCCAACTTGACCTTGGAACATGCCTCCGAGTGTCTGACCCAGCACTGACAGTAGCCACCTGCCCACAGCCTGGGTGGGGGCCAGGACTCAACTGGACTGTCCCGGCCTGTCCCTCCAGAAGAGGCTCCCTATTATGTGCCTCTGGCCATTCCCTTCACCGCCACGGAGCCTGGAACCCAGAGCTCAGGCTAAGCCTGGGCCGGGGAGGGCTGGGAGATGGGTTTGTATAAAGATGGGGGGGGGGGCTGGGTCAGGCCCCTAGAGCCATTTTGATTAAAATGATTTGACATTTCTCTTGGAAGTAGTTCTTTTCTGCCAGGGGTGTGGCTGAGGATGGACAAACGAGTGGTGTGCACTTCTGGGCAGGCACCTGAGCACAGTGGTGTGTACTTCTGGGCAGGCAGGTGAGCAAGTGTGGGTGGTCCTGGTCTCGGGTCCATGCAGAGAGGGACCAAGAGCCCCATTTGAGATTCAGAATTCTGAATTTACCTCAACGCTCCTGAGTGCCTGTGGGTAGGTTTGGATGGAGGTGTGTTTAGGTTTTTATGTTTGAGACAGGGTCTCACTGTGTAGCCTTGCCTGGCCTAGAACTATGCAGACCAGGCTGGTCTCACAAAAAAACAGCCTACCTCTGCCTCTCAAGAGCTGGGATTAAAGATGTGCATGACCACACTCAGTTTTCTTTTTTTTTTTTAGACAGATTGTATTCTAGTATGGCCTGGAACTTGCTATGCAGCCCAGGCTGACCCTGAACTCCTGACCCTCCTGAGTGTTGGGATGACAGGCCTGTCCCACCACACCTGGTTTTCATGGCACTGAGGATGAACCTTCATACATCTAGGCAAGCTCTACCCACTGCACCTGTGCCCACCCTTGTTGGAGAGCAAGGCCTCAGTCTATAGCTTGCTGGCCTTCAGTTCCCCACCTCCTTAACCTCAGCTTCCCAAGGGTGGGATTATAGGACACAGGCTGTGGTTGAATGAAAGCTGGGTCAGCTTTAGTACATTTGGGGTTCTTCATGGCAAACTCAGCCTAGAGACTGCTGGGCCCAAGACAGACAGACTGCCAAGCAGCAGAGATGTGAGCAGGGCTGGGTGACTGATCACTGTTGCACTGTATTCACTTGGGGTGTGGTCATCCCAGCCAGGTCAATGTCCTTGCTCCTCTCACTATCTGAGGCTCCCTGGCTTCCACATGCTACGGGGCTTTGGGGTCCCTGGGGCCGCCTTGCATGTTTCTCCATGTCAGCAATGGTGGATGTCTTGGGTAGACTCCAGTAGGGGGGCAGACCCTGAGGTCTTCCCTCTTAAGGGACGGGGTGGCAGGGAAGGCTGGGAGCTCAAGCTGTGCTCACCGTCCGTGGCTGACAGCCACAGCACACCCATGGTCACTGACACTGCCAACACAGTTCCCTTTGCAACCCATGTGGGTCTTGGAGCTCCCAGGGTGCCTAGCCCAATGGGAACAGTGCAGCATTTGGGACGCGGTTCATGTGGACAGGGCTTTGGCTTCTCTGGCAAGAGTGTGGGATATCACTTGCATGACACAGGTGCACCTACCTACATGCAAGTAATATATTGGAAAAAAAATATATTGATACACATAAAACACTACTGTCCATTAACATGGTGGCAGTCACCAGCTGAGAGGAGAGAGGAACATGGGTGGGGCCTCTTCCAACCCCAAACTCTGCCCCTCACAGCAGCAGCAAGAATGTGGGGGGGAGCCAAGCGAGATGGTGCACATCCCATCTTTCATCCCAGCCCTTGGAAGACCAAGGCAGGCAGATCAAGGCCAGCCTGGTCTAGGTAGAGAGTTCTAGGCCAACCTGGGCTGCAGAGTAAAATCTTGTCTCAAACAAAAAATGGCCCCAAAGGACGTGGGCTGACGGCAGGAGCACTTGCTGGACAAGCCTGAGGACCGGAGTTCAAGGGCGGAACACTCGGAAAGTCAAAGGCCAAGTGTGGCCCTGCCCCTGTGACTGTATCGCTCGGGGAGGGGACGGGAGGATGTGGGCTCCTGGCCACCAGCCAGGCCAGGCTCAGGGAGACCAGCTCAAGGGAGTAAGGGGAGAGGAGGGAGCAGGACTCCAGCGCCCTCTGGCTGCTGCAGGTGCTCATGCTCACTGCACACATCTGTCCACACGTGACAGAGAAAGCAAAGGTGGGTGGTGGCAGCCATGGGTGGAGGTTGCCAACTCACTGGCCTGTACCACCTGAGCCCCAGGAGCCTGACTGGCGCATTATGAGGTGCCACCTGCAGGGTGCTGGCAGAGACAGCATAGCAAGTGTGCTTTGTGACTCTTTTATTAGTCACCGTGACTTGATGGTCACAGCAGCGTGATACATGTCCACAAGGGAATGTCGGCAGCAAATCAATCATGGAACATCATAGAGCCGGAGGGTCACAGCGGGTCTGTAACAGGATGCTACATGCTAAAGTGACAGCTGCCAAAGAAGGGACAGCCACACCATGGCCTCCATCCCCTCTGGGGAAGGCCAGCTCACGCCCAGCACAGCCCAGCAATGGAAAGCATCTGGGCCGGGGTCCCCCTGCCCTGCTCCACAACAGTGGGGTGGGCCTCAAGTGTGCCAGGACTCACACCTCACACAAGGCACTCAGTAGTCCTGTGTGTGTGGCTTCTGGGCCCCACAGCTATGCACAGTGTGGGACAAACCCATAAGACAAGCCCATGACATGGAGTAACAATCTAAGGGACATGGATTGCACCCCTCCAGACCCCTCACAGGAGCCCCAGAGCACACCACAGGTCTGTCTGGCAGGGGAGGCAGCAGCTGAGCTGCAGCCACCGATGCGCACACGCCTGTCCAGGTGGCCTCTGGGGAGGATCTGGGTGATAGCAGCCCTGGTCACCTTTCCATAGGTGCCACCAATAAGGATGCTGGGGACACAAGCAGCTGGAAGGGATCCCCAAGAGGCAGCATGAGGGCAGGAGGCGGGGACCATATCAGTGACCCCTGTCTGCTGGACACCCTCACTCAAGAATGGGGTGTGGAGCTAGCTAGGAGCCCCCTGCTGGCCAGGGTTGGAATGGCATGTCTCACCAGAGGGCTGCAGAGTCAGAATAAAAAAATAATAAATTGATGCAACACAGGACCTCAGAGTCACAGTGGAGGCCGGTGGTTAAATTAATGCTGGGCATGGGGACAGTACACACGACAAAGGAGGTGAGGTGAGACAGACCCGTCAGCTCTGTCCTGGGCTCTGGCCTTCAGCACTGGACCAGGGTAGACTTCATTTCCTCCAACACGCTGCTCAGCAGTGTGGCGTCACTGCACTTCCCATCCACAGACACGGAGCTCTCACCCTGGGGGCCAGCCACATGCACATGCTGCACACACTGCACATGCTGCACCCACCATGGTGGCTGCTGCCCTCCCGCCCTTAGCTGGGGCTGGCCCTTTTTCCCCCTTCCCCCCTCCCCTCCCTTCCCCTCCACTCTCCTCCCCTCCCCTTCCCTTCTTCCCTCCCCTTCCCTTCTTCCTTTCTTCCCTTCCCTTCCCTTTCCCCTTTCCCCCTTCCCTTTCCCCCTTCCCCCTTCCCTTTCCCCCTTCCCTTCCCTTCCTTTTTCCTTTTCCTTTTCCCTTTCTCTTTCCTTTCCTTCCTGCAGCCCTGGCTGGCTTGGAGCTCTGGAATCCCCCTGCCTCAGCTTCGGGCTGCTGGGATGACAGGCATGCACTACCACGCCCAGCTCAGGTGAGAGGCAGAGTGAAGGGCACAGCATTGTCTCTCACCAGACAGGGACAGAGGCCAGGAGCCGGGGAGCCCGAGCTGGGCTGCAGCTGCCCTCTCTCTCTCCTGTGCTCCTGAGCCAAATGCTGGGCAACTGGGGACGGTGGGGGAGGCTTGTGCTGAGGGTCTGTACAGGAGAGGTCAGGTCTTGGCTCTTGGGAAGAAGTCCTTGACACAGAGGGACATGGGACGCTGAACCTGCCTCTGAGCCCTCTACCCCTGAGCCCTGGGTAGCCCTCAGAGAAGGGGGCGACAGGCTGCCATGAGCTCACCTTCTTTACCAGCAGGCAGACGTGGTGGCCCTGGATGGAGCGGCTATACATGGAAGCGCAGGAGTCTACCCGCTCTACAACTGTGACAGAAGGTCAGGTCAGGTCAGGTCAGGCCATGTCCTGCTAAAGGGACCTCTCCAGGGTGGCCAAGGGGACAGGACCCGGGGCCCAACTAGAATGGTGCCCAGAATGCTGCAGGCCAAGCCCTAAAGAAGGGGCTCTTCAGGGGACACAGGGAGGTCACGGCAGGTGTGAGGGGGGCCTGGAGAGGCTCTGTTACACTGCTTACCAGAAAAATGGTGATGAAAACAGATCTTTGCCAGAAGGTTCTGGAAAGACATGCTAATGCCATCGACTTTGATAGAGTTCATGCTCAGGTCTCCAGACTCCAGCAACTTGGCAAAGGCATCACTGCAGAAAGCACAGGACAGCCGGGCGTGGTGGCGCACGCCTTTAATCCCAGCACTTGGGAGGCAGAGGCAGGTGGATCTTTGTGAGTTCAAGGCCAGCCTGGTCTACTGAGTTCCAGGACAGCTGAGGCTACAGGGAGACCCTGTCTCGAAAAGACCAAAAAAAAAAAAGAAAGCACAGGACAGAGGTAACAGGACAGAGAGCCAGAGGTGCCACGGAGACTGGCACCTACTGGACAGGGCTGCCGCCCCAGTGCTCAGAACGCTGAAGCAGAAGGACTGCTGCAAGTTCTCGGGTGGGGAAGCTCTTCATGGGGGGGCTCTCTGGTGGGGGGAGGAGCTGTCTGGTGGGGGCTTGGGTGGAAGTGCGCACCTGTAGCAGGGTGTGGTGATCAGGTAGGAGCTGCAGCTGAAGTGCAGCCGGAAGTCCAGCTTCTCATGTGTGGCCCCCGTGTCGTCCTAGAGGAGGAAGTGGCAGCTTTGGGGGCCGCCCAGCCTGGGCTCGCAGGCGGGCAGGCATTCACTTTCACTGGGAAGCCCGACACCCACTGGGGCAGGGTGAAGCAGACACTGCTGGCCTGTGGAGTGGGCTCCCCATGGGGTGGGTGGCAGCGCATACCTTGGCGATGAAGGACAGCGTGCCCTTGAGCTTCTGGGCCATGACAATGCTCTGAATGGTGAACACGAACTGGGCCTCGTTGGAGATGCCTGGCGGGAAGAGCAGAGCTCAGTGCGTCCAGCTCAGCCTGTGCTGGCTCCAGGGTTCCCGCAGCTGGCTAGGCTGCTGCGTGTCCCCTCCCCACGGGCGACGGGCTCCATCAGCAGGAGGGGGATGAGGGGGATGGTCTATATGGCCTGCAAGAGGCCACAGAACTCCTACAAGGAGGAGGACAGCAGACAGTCGGGGCTGGCCCAGTCAGGCAAACGGCCAAACGGCAGCGTGCAGGCTCACCGGGCGGCAGCTGGAAGGGCACGGGCACACCGTCGTGAACGGAGGAGCCCTCTGGGCGCGCCATCTTGGTGTTGAGTGAGTCCAGCACATTCAGCTCCATGTTCTTCAGGAAGCTGCTGCTCTGGTTCTCCAGGATGACTGACACGGTCACCTGGCTGTCCTTCTGCAGGCTGGCCTGGATGTCATACGTCTGCATGGGCAAGGCCGGGCGCAGGCCAGGGTCAGCCCCAGGAAGCAAGTGCCCACAACCCCAGATGCTCAGGAAGTGTCCACCTCTCAACCACATGCCCGGCCTTGTTCTGTGCTGGAGGTTTGGAGTCAAAGCCTCCAGAACTTGGAGCCCGGCTGTCTTGAACTCAGCCCCACCTGCCACACCCACCTCTTCTCCTGTCACCCAGAGCTGCCCTCACTCAGCCAGCTCACTCAGTCCTGTGCTGTAGAGTGCCCCGGATACTGTTTGGAGCCCTGGGGACCCTGGCACTGGAGCCAGCCCCTCAAGACTTCCCAAGGTTTGCTCCAACAGCAATCACCCCTCCCTGCAGCAACCACACGTCACTCACCATCTTCACATAGGAGTTCTCAGCCAGAAGGCAGTAGCTGGACATGGGCTGAAAGAGATACCTCAGCTGTGGCAACAAAGCCTGAGTGAGCCCTACACTTCTCATGGGGTGGGCCCACAGAGCCCAGCACACAGGGATGATGCCCTACACTTCTCACGGGGTGGGCCCACAGAGCCCAGCACACAGGGATGATGCCCTGTTGGGGAACAAGAGCCACTCACTGGGCAGCGTCGGTCATGGCTTCCAGAGCTACAGCGCACCGCAGTGCACCAGGCCTGGGTCCCACCACCTGCAGCATGGCCTCCAGGTGTGGGGTGGTGCTCACCGGGATGGGCTCCTCCTCCTCCTCCTTCTCCTCCTCCTCCTCCTCCTCCTCCTCCTCCGCTGTGCCGTTCTGCACCGGCTGGGGCTGTTCCTGCCTCCTCTTAGCCTTCTTCTCCCGGCTGCGCTCCTCCTTCTTGGCCTTCTTCTCCCGGCTGCGCTCTTCCTTCTTGTGCTTCTTCTTGTGCCGGGGCTGCTGCAGCAGAGTTGGCTCAGCCTGTGGCCAGCATGCAGTAGTCCCCTGACTAGCCCCCACAGTACATAGGGCCCCAGGGCCCAGGGGGACAGCAAGGCCAGGCAACCCCAGGTCACCTGGCACTGGATGAGTTCAGGCCTGGAGACATTAAGAACCTTAGGACTGACAGACAGGCCAGTGGTAGGAGTCGCTGAGATGGTGTGGGACAACGCAAAGGACAGTCACTATATGGGGGACAGCCCTCCAGAGCACACCTCAGAGAGGACGCAGCCACAGGGGTAACAACCCAGCATCTATGGATGCACAACAGAGTGCAGCCCAGCCACACGCCACAGAGTGGAGGACCTCAAGGACATCGTGCTCAGAGAACCAGAGACAAACAAAAAAACCACTGTAGTGTGTGGGGAACTCCACGAAGTATTCAGGACAGGAAAATCCATAGACAGGAAGTGGCTGTGTGGATGCCAGGGGTTGGAAAGAGGATAGGGCAGACTTCCTGGGAATGTTCTGAGGGTGGGTTTCCTACTGGGATGATGGAAGGTTCTGGAATTCAACAGTGGTAAGGGCTGCACTGGACATACTGGACCCTACTTTCAAAGGCTTAAGCATGGAGACAGTGAATATGTGTTGCTCCAGACCCCACCAGTGCAGGTCCAGCACCCCACAGTGTGGCATGCTTCCTTCTCACCCACTGTGATGGCCCCACGCCTCACCCTCTCCAGGTCGTGACACATGCTGTCCTCCTCTTCCGCCTCCTCTCTCTTGGGTTCCTCATGCTCACCCTTAAGGGAGGTGACAACATTCCCGCTGAGCTCTTCCTGTGGAGAGCCAGGCAGGTCAGGGCTGTGGGGAGGGGGTGCCCTGATGCTCAGGAGCTACAGCTGGAGAAGGGACACAGGGAGCTTTGAGCCCCACTGCCAAGCACTGCAGCCCCTCCCAAGGGCAGGGACACCTGCTGAGGCTGCCCTCTAGACAGAGGTCGGGGCTGATATACCTCCGCCTGGCTTAGCTCTTGCTGGCAGACACTGGCCACAGACTACACACCAGCAGTGGGGAGAGGGCACACAACACCCCACAGTGCTGGACTCTACCTAACTGCACCCACATGTGTGGGACGACACCTGTGTACCCACTGGCTCCTGCACGGAGAAACTGGGCAACCTCTGAGGACACACTGGGGCAGCAGGGTACTTACCGTGGGTGGGGCAGGGGCAGCAGCAGGGGGTGGGGTGCTGGACAGCCAGAAGTCTAAGTCCTCGCCCTAAAGCCACAGAAGAAAAGTTAGAGGGCCAGGGCCACAGGCTGCCCTCTCGCTGTCCACCACTGTTGCCTGGGCCCCATCCAATGCACCTAGCCTGGTCACTGCTGACAGGACTCCAAAGACAGGCACCCAGACAGTGTGTCCTCAAGATGCAGGAGGAGATTGCCAGGCTAAGAGGGGATGAGGGTAATGTCACAAAACAGTAGCACAATTTTGGGGTGGGGAGATGTTTCTGGATCAAAGCCTCAAACTGTGGCCCTGGCTGGCCTTGAAGTCATGGCAATCTTATCTCAGCCTCTGGAGTTATGGGGTGCAGGCATGGTGGTTTTTTCAGACGGACCGATTTAGAGAGGGTGTACAGCATGGTGATGCATGTGTGGAGGTGTGAGGACAGGCAGTAGGAACTGGTTCTCTGTCATGTGGGTCCCGGGGACTACAGGTTTTCTGGTTTGGTGGCAAAGAACCTTTACCTGCTGACCCAGCTCACCAGCCCAAGACTTATTATTTATTGATTGGACTGACTGATCTTTTTTTTTTTTTTTTTTTTTTTTTTTTGAGACAGGGTCTCCCTGTAGTCCCAGCTGTCCTGGAACTCACTCTGTAGACCCGGCTGGCCTTGAACTCTGCCTCCCAAGTGCTAGGATTAAAGGTGTGCGCCACCACGCCTGGCCTGACTGATCTTTGTGAGACAGGGTCTCCCTGTAGCCCCAGCTGGCCTGGAACTCATTATGTAAATGAGGCTGGCCTTCAAGTCCCAGAGATCCACTCTGCCCCCTGAGTGCTGGGATTAAAGGTGTGGGCTACCATGCCCAGCTATTTTTATTTTTTGTGGTATTTGGCTGCATATGTGTAAGTGCATCAGATTCCCTGGAACTAGAGTCATGGATGGTTGTAAGCTGCAATGTGGGTGCTGGGAGCCATACCCTAGACCTCCCGAAGAGCAGCAAGCATTCTTAATCACCAAGCCAGCTCTCCAGCCCTGAGGACGGTCATACACTCCTGTAACCAGAAGCTCAGACCGGCCTGGGAAACACAGGAGACATTGTCTCAGAAAGAGCACCATAGACGCTGAGCTGGGCTTTGGCTCATTGGCAGAGCACTGGCCTTGCATGTGAGAGGCCCTGGGCTTGCCTCCCCAGAACTCCCAAACCAAAGTCCATTTCTAGGCAGGCCTGGGGGTGCAGGTCTACCACGGCCACCCCTTGACAGGCACAGGCAGCAGGACAGCAAGTTCACTACAGCTGGTGAGGTGTGGCCTCAGAGCACAAAGTTCAAAGGACACTGGGTTGTGCCTTAGTGATCTCCTGCCTGCCAAGCACACGGCCCTGGGTTCTAAGGGCGCTGCTCCCACCTCCCAGTGTCTTTGCTTTAGAAAGCGTAGCCTGGGAACTGGAGCTGTGGTACCCGCCCGCCACCAGGCCCTACCCTGCACAGCACTCTCAGGCCCCTGCCTGTGGGACCTGGCCCACATACCCTCTTCTCTCTCTTGTTCTCTCTCCCCTTCTCTCTGTCCTTCGGCTTCTTCTCTTTCTTCTTGGGTTTCTTGCTCCTCTTCTCTGTGGGAACACCCTCCTTCTCCAGGGATTTTGAGGTCTCAGCATTTCTGTGCTTCTGGACTGGCAGCTTCTCACTGTCGGCCAAGGGCCTGGGGAGGGGAATGGATCTGGGGTCACCATCCAGAGCTGTGGCCCCACCTGAGGATGGCTGGCCCTTGAATTTCGGGCTCCTGAAAGTGCCCATGATAGCTCACGTTCTGGGACATGGATCCTGCTCCCAGTGCACCCAAATGTCCCAGGGCCAAATTTTTGTGTCATGTATGCACAAGTTTGTGTGGGGAGGCACACGTGCACAAGCATATGGAGGACAGAGGATGCCAGGTGTCTTCCTGTCACTCCCCACCTCAGGGAGACACAGTCTCACTGACTCTGGAACATACCCACCCACCACACTGGTCAGCCAGTGAGTCTGGGATCTGTGCTCAGCTTTTAGTGGGTGCTGGGATCTGAACTTTGGTCCTTGCACTGACAAGACAAGCACTGCACTGCCTGCGCCACCTCCCAGACCTTTCTGATGGCCAACTGCTTCCCAACACAGGCCAGGGACTCTCCCTGAGCTCCAGGAGTGTGGACCTCACCCACCCCAAGTCCAGGCCATGCAGACTATGGTCTGTTCCTTGCCCCTAACTTACTTATCCAGGTCAATGTCCAGCGCCCTGTAGGGGTCATTGGGGTCTTTGTCATCCTCGTCACTGGGGAGAGCATTCTGAGGGACAGAGAGACAGTCAGGACCCAGTCAACCACAACCGTGGGTCCTGGTGGAAGCTCAGGTCCCCTCTGTCTCAGGGGATAGAGCTGCTAGGACAGGCATACCCATGCCCACATGCCAGATCCCAGGGCTCAGCCTGGAAGACCGTCCCTCAGCAGCTCGGACACCCAGGGCTGCGGCCACCACCATGGAAAGAGGTGAGAAGACACCGATGGCCCGGCAAGCAAATAAGCTGTGGTGCCTGCCGAGAGGCTGCTTCCACCCTCCTGGACACAGGCTCAACAGGAGCAGCCGTGACAGGACTGGGTGCCTGACCTCGGGCATCTCCTCAGTGACGATGTCCACCCGCTGGGCAGGCGCGATGTCCTCGTCGCTCTCGGTGGGCAGCGAGCTGTGGCGGCGGCGGCGGCCCTTCTTCTCTTTCTTCTTCCTCTTGTCCTTCTCCTGCCGCTGCTGGTGCCTGCGCTCCTCCTCCAGTTTCACGTACTGGTCCGACATGGGCATCCCTACGGGGAACACTCACTCAGCACAGCCCGGGCAGTCACAGGAGATGGAGCAGGGAAGCCAGAGGCCCCACAGCCATGCATCACAGGACCAACAGACACCTGCCTGGAACTTTGAGAGGCACTGAGAGGTCAATCTGCACCACAGGAATGTGCTCCACGCCAGGCGTGTCCTGGTACCTCTGTAAGAACAAAAGCAGGCCATGAAGACCCTTTCAGGGACAGGAGCCTGGGCAACATCTGGGAGCGTCAGGGACAGGAGCCTGTGCAACATCTGGGAGCGTCAGGGACAGGAGCCTGTGCAACATCTGGGAGCGTCAGGGACAGGAGCCTGTGCAACATCTGGGAGCGTCAGGGACAGGAGCCTGTGCAACATCTGGGAGCGTCAGGGACAGGAGCCTGTGCAACATCTGGGAGCGATGTGACTGGCAGAGGGAGGAACAAACTGCAGCCTTTCTTTTCTACCAGAGCCCATCAGATTTATCCTTCAGGGTCTCATGGAGCCCAGGGTAGTCTCAAACTTTGCTATGACAGACGAGGATGACTCCGAACTCTGATCCTCCTGAGTGCTAGGGTGACAGGCATGTGCCACCACACCTAGTTATGTGGTCCTGGGCATGGACCCAGGGCTTTGTGTATGCTAGGCAAGCTCCACCTACTGAGCCAGCCACAGTGCCAACCTTTGCTTGTTCCAAAGTGGCAAAGAAATGTGTTTAACCCCAGGGCAGAAGGCAGCTGCATACCCTGGAGTGGAATACACCCCCCTTGAGCCATCCTGGTCACCAGTGACCCCAACTTCACCACATGATCTTCCCATAAGGAGTGATATTCTCAAAAGATGACAGCTACAGAGTGCTGAGGGGCCTGGCACCTGCCTACATGGGGCCAGGGTCCTTTGGGGGCAGCTGGGCAGAGTTCCCACCAGAGGACAGCGTACACTGGCCCTAGAACCCCGTCTAGGATACCCAACAATTCTGGCCACTCCAACCAGAGGCTCCTTCCTGCGGAGGCACGTGCTGTGGCCAACTCCGTGATGCGGCAGACTCTCAGCCTGCACCTACACATGGCACATGGGCTCAGCTCTCGTTCCGGATGCTCTCAGCCCCAAGTGCATGGGCCACAGCCACCTGTGGATGATCAGGACAGTGCTCACCTTCTGTGGGGATGGAGAGCTCTTGATATAGAAGGGATTGTTGGCCTGCTCTTGCTTCCGGGCCTCTCGCCGCTGTGAGAAAAGGACTCCACATGAGCACACAGGACATAACAGGCCCCACAACGGCTCTCCAGACCTCTGGGGGTAGTGTCAAGGTGGGAAGCACTCAAGGAGACAGGCTCAAAGCTGGGACACAAGGGGTCTGCGCCTGTCCACCTTGAGCCTGGGCTGCTGGCCCCTTCTCACTCATGCAGGCTCGGGGTGTGAAGCCACTCTGCTGTCCCTCTATGGGGCCCAGGTGGAGGTGCTGCTGGCCTGTGCTCTGGACATAGGACAAGGTGGACCACACTATGGGAGGGTCTTCCAGTCCTCGTGCCACAGGCTGTGGCTGGCAGCGTGGCTGACCCCAGGCATCTGACCCACAGCTGCTCCGCGTGAACTGCCCTCCCCAGTGGCTGCCCCGCACCCACTGCTCTGGGACCATGCCCACCCGGGCCAGCTCCTCCTCGTCCTCTTCAGGCTGCTGGCGCCGGGTGCGCCTTGGCTCTTCATCATGGAAGATAGCCTTGGGTTTCTCATCCTCAGACTCGCTGTCCGAAGGTGGCTCATTGATCCAGGCATCCAGGTCTAGGCTGGGACACACAGCGAGGTCACGTGATCTGGCCTCCACTCTGGTCTACCAGGTACCTAACTGTGACAGCCTTTAACACTAACACCCACCATCCACAGGCGAGGCACAGATGCTACTGCCCTCCAAGGACAAAAGGCAAGAAAGCAGGCATTCTGGAGGCCATGGCCAGCCAGGCCACTCCCAGAAAGACTAGGAGTGTGGCAGCCCCAAGCTACCCACAGGGCCATCCTCTTGCCTGTCTGGGGATGGGTCCTGGGGTGGTGACCTCCATACCTAATCTTTAGTACAGGGACATACTGTCCCACTCTCCAATCCTCACCCTTCAGGGACTGGGACCTTCTTCTGGGCCTTGGGAGCCACAGGGTTCAGCTCGCCAGCAAACAGGGCGCTGACTTCATCGGCCACAGGCACGCCTTTGGCCTGCAGCTTCTGTACGTGCTTCACCAGCTGCAGGACGCACGATGCCTGTGGGAGCATGGACATGGGGGGGTGCTCGCTCAGAGCTACTCAGCAGCCAGGTGTCTTGGGACACGGTGCTGGTGCTTGGCCTCGCCCCTTGGAACCCAGCCAAGGCACAACAGGAGAGGGGCACTCAACTCCAGTAAGATGCTCTCATCAGGTCTGCGCCAAGACCACAGGGCTGCCTCCTTGGGGCAGGGGGTCACCTTTGTTGGGGGAGGGTCACCTATAGCCACTGAGGCCTCTTCAGGCTAACTCCACAGAGACACAGCTGGACTGGGCAGCCTGGCTCCTCCCACACACAATGACCACATGGACAAACAGTAACGAGGGGCTGAGTATGTACCTCCCATATGGCCCTAGGTCAGCTCATCAGGTATTCAATGGACCAGTGCCCACACCTAACTTCCTCACAGGGTCACCAGAGACCTAGCAGTAGCTATGCACAATCAGCGGGCATATTAGTTCAATAAGAACCTGCATCGCCCACAGGATGGTAGGTGTCACCACAGCCTCTGGCCCTGATGCCCAGGTGCCACCCCAGGCCCCTAGCCACCTGCTTTCATAGCACACAGCAAACCTGCTGTCCAGCTGAGTGCCTCAGAGACACTTACATGCCTGTCATACACACTCCTGCTTCAAGCCCTGTCTGCAAACCCAATATCATGTGATGGCAGCAGGGTCCTGCCAACCCCATCACCTACCAGGCCTTCCATCCCCCAAGTTCTGCTCATAGACCCCACCCCTATTTGGGTAGAGCCAGAGCTCAGGGACCTCACCAATACACTCTGGAATAGGGACAAGTGTCTCTACACTGGTTGCTACCAGGGACAGGGAAGGATCTAGAAGGGGCCATGTGCTTCTTGAGAGTTCGGGTCATCAACCTAAGTCCAATAATAGCCGTGGTTGAGTGTGAAGTGTCCCCCACAGGCTCCCGTGTTCAAACCTGTTCTCTGGCTGCAGGTGCTGTTTTGAGAGGCTGCGGGCTTTTTGGGTGGGGCCTAACTGATAGACTGGGTCTGGGGGCAGTGGGAGGCTCTGTCCTGATCTGTGTGCTGTGAGCAGCAGCCTCGTTCCTGGTGCTGCAGACACATCATGGAAACGTGAGCCGAGGCCGACCTCCCCTTGGCAGGCTTGGGAGCCAGTCCTTGCCAGGCCTTACCCGCTCCTGCACCTCTAGGTCGGCACTCTGCACAAACTGGGGCAGCCGCTCCACCATGAGCTGCGTGGCCTCCTGCGCGGCCTCGGGCTCAGCCGCCTGCTCCTTGCGTTGCAGGATGGCAGCGTACAGCTTTACCACGTTCTGCACGTACACAGCCTGGATGTGGCCGGGCAGCGTTGTCACCTTGGACCGCAGCATGGCCTCTAGGGTCTGCTGGGGCTCCTGCAGGTACCTGGGGAACAGGGCCTGCATGAGGCTGCTGTACACACTTCATAAGCAGGCAGGGATGGGGAAGGTGGCACTGAGAGCCAAGGAGTGAGCTTGGGGCTCCCTGAGCAAAAGCTAGGACTGAAAACAGGATTTGGAGACATCAGGAATTCCACAGAGCAACATGGCTGATGAAAACACGGCAAGGCGTGGCTGTCATGGCAGATGCGAAGGATGCTTCCTGCCACCTTATCTATTCTGTTTCTACTGAGCTAGCTATGACCCCAGCACTCAGGAGGCTGGAGTAGCAGGAATTGGATAGCCTGGGCTACCTGTGTTAAGAACCAAACCAAACCTAGCCTGAGGATACAGTACCATGGTACTGATACTGCACCTTGGGTTCAATTCCCAGGACCATGAAAACAAAGGTCATTATCAACTTCTCCCCATTGAAAACAGATCCTACAACTCTGTGGCCTTCCTGCAGGTTCAGAGATGAGGCTCCCACTGAGTCCTGACAGATCCCAGGGCTGGAGAAGGAGGGCACTGAGTGCCGGCACGTGGCTGGGCATTAGCCTGTGCTGCTGATACGCTGGGCCTGGGGCACTGAAGTTGCTAGGGAAAATTCTGTGACTTCTTATAGTAGTATTTCATACAATTTCTTTGACAGCCCCAAGTTGAACACTGAAACCGAACACTTCTTGGTGGTGCTCACTGGCAGTCTGGCCCTGAGGTGGCACGGCAGTGCTGGGGCTTCCGAGCCCATCAAGCCATTTGCTCCTAAAGCCTGGCATGAGGTCCTGGCCCCGGCAGGGTGCAGCAGCTAAACACTCCACTGGCTCACCAGTTGTGACTTAGAGCTGTGCTAAGGGCAGCACGAGGGCTGCTGGGGACAGGCTATTTGTGCTGCACGGCAAGCTTGGCCTGTTGTCCCCTAGTTTATGACCGGGTGGGCACCATTCCGGGGCTCCCTCCAGACACAAGGCAAAGCTATTCCAGGAGCCATCATTGGAGGAAAGCTGCCCGGTGAGGAGAGTGCTTCAGGCAGCAGGAAGGTCTGCTCACATGTCCCCCCAAGCTGGACACACTGACCACCTCCAAAGGCCTCACCAACTCACTCAGAGAATTCCCCACAGATCCAGGCAGCGGCGTAGAGCACCTCACAGATGCCATTGCGCTGGGTGCTGCTGGCCACCAGGTGGGCGCTATCGAGCAGTGCGGACATCTGTGACACAGCAAACTTGCGGATGGCCTTGACACGGATGGCCACATCCAGCATCTGCGCAGCAATGAGGTGGCCGTGGCGGGTGCCCTCCAACCTCGTGAGCTCCACAAGGATGCTGATGTACCACTCGAAGTTGGTGATGTGCTGGTAGTTGGACTGGCTACAGATGTCAATGATCTTGGTGAGCAGCTCATCTCGATAGGCGGTGCCCTCGGCCTTGTCCACATGCATCATCAGCTTCTTCACAATTTCCATCAGGTTCTTCTTGGACACCTGCAGAGTGGATGGACAAGGCCAGCCCTGAGCTCTGATAGCCGAGGAGTTCGCGGGCCCACTCGAGGCAGTCAGCCAGGGTGTCCTACAACACCCCCTCCCACTCTACATTTGAGGACGGGCAACTGGAGCCTTCACCCCACCCTCTGCAGGCTTCACAGACTCTGTGAGTGACACCCTGGACTGCCTGGTCCTAGGGAGGGGACACACCATGCCGTAGAGCAGGTCGAGAGCACGCAGGCGGATGGACTCATCTTTGTCATCCAGGCACTGGAGGATCAGGTCCTTGTGTGACTGCACTGACTTGGGATGTGTCTTCAGGATCTTAGACATGGCCAGCAGCCCCAGGTATTTCACTGCGGAGACCAGTGGCCATTAGCCTGGGGACAGGGAAGGGCGACCAGGGCCCAGGGAAGAGTAGGCAGAGAACACGCCACCTGGAGAACATGACTGCCAAGGGCTGAGTCCTCAGACTGATGTTCCCTGAAAGTGATGGCCATCTTTGCAAGGTCCCTCAGAGATCTGCGAGCCCCAATTTCTGCTGGCCCAGGGCCTATGTGTGGTCTTCTGTGTCTGAGGACCCAAGTGGACACCACTACTGCTAGCAAAGTGACAGAGGCTACGTAGGTACCTCTGGCTACCACTGTGAGAGGAGGCCCCTCAGGCCCCTCAAGCCTAGTGCCAGCCTCACGGGAAGAACCCTGGGAGTCCGAGGCACCAGGACCGACATGTTCCGTGCAGCACGAGGCACAGGGCCTGGCATCTGGAGCCTAGCTTTGCAGTGAAGTTCCACAGAGAGGCCTATCAATAATGGCTATGGATGACCAACAAGAGCTTTCGAGCAATTGCTCATGAGCACACTGTCTCTACACTACCGCCTATGAAGGGGGAGAGGTGTTCTCCCTGGGTCCTGTAGGAGCTTATGCTAACCAAGGCTCTGCATAAAAAAGTAGGACTCAAAGTGGCCACCTGAAGCTCAGCCTACACCCAAGCGTGGGCGCCAGGTGGACGGCACTGTGCTGGATCCACCATGGAGCAGGCCTAACAGATGCACAGCGGAGCCCCCGAGCTTCCCTGAAGACTCCCCAAGCTGTGCTATCAGAACGAGCTGTTGGTGGGGCTCCTCCTGCCAGGGACTTTGTTTGAAACGGGGTCTCATGTAGCCCAAGCTGGCCTTTAACCATGTGGCTGAGATGGGACTCCTGAGTCTCCGGTCCCCTCCCAAGTGCTGAGACACTGGGTATGTGCACCAACACTCCAAGTGTGTATGTGCACCAACACTCCAGGTGTGCATGTGCACCAACACTCCAGGTGTGCATGTGCACCAACACTCCAGGTGTGTATGTGCACCAACACTCCAGGTGTGCATGTGCACCAACACTCCAGGTGTGTATGTGCACCAACACTCCAGGTGTGCATGTGCACCAACACTCCAGGTGTGTATGTGCACCAACACTCCAGGTGTGCATGTGCACCAACACTCCAGGTGTGCATGTGCACCAACACTCTAGGCTCTTTTCTGCAAAAAAAATTTTTAAGTACAGTGCATGGGGGCGGGGATGCCAATGTCAGAGGACAGTGTGCAGCTGTTGCTTTGTTCCTTCTAGCATGTGGGGCCAGAAATGAAACTCAGATTATTAACTCAGTGGCAAGAGCCACTGCCATCTGATCAGCCTCCTCCTGCTGTTTTTCAGACAGGGTCTTCTTATGGAGCCCAGGCTGGTTTTGAACTTTTTAGTTTTTTGAGACTGGTCTCACTAGGAAGCCAAGGATGACCCTTGAAGCCTGCACCACATGTGGTTTTGAGGTGCCAGGTGTGGACCCCAAGGCCTGACACACCTAGATGAACCTCTACCAGCTGAGCACTGGGCTCTGTGTGCATCTCCACCAAACTCAGTGTAGCACCCTGCCTCTTCCTCCCTAGGTGAATGCCTAGGACTTAAATCGCAAAGCCACCTCAAGACCCTTGGCCTGTGTGCAGAAAGGAGAGCCCACAGCCGGGGACAGCAGAGGAGCCCACATCCGGGACAGCAGAGGAGCCCACAGCCAGCGATAGCAGAGGGGCCCACAGCCGGGGACAGCAGAGGGACCCACAGCCGGGGACAGCAGAGGGGCCCACAGCCGGGGACAGCAGAGGGGCCCACAGCCGGGGACAGCAGAGGGGCCCACAGCCTGAACAGCAGAGGGGCCCACAGCCTGGACAGCAGAGGGGCCCACAGCCTGGACAGCAGAGGGGCCCACAGCCTGGACAGCAGAGGGGCCCACAGCCTGGACAGCGGAGGGGCCCACAGCCGGGACAGCGGAGGGGCCCACAGCCGGGACAGCGGAGGGGCCCACAGCCGGGACAGCGGAGGGGCCCACAGCCGGGACAGCGGAGGGGCCCACAGCCGGGACAGCGGAGGGGCCCACAGCCGGGACAGCGGAGGGGCCCACAGCCGGGACAGCGGAGGGGCCCACAGCCGGGACAGCGGAGGGGCCCACAGCCGGGACAGCGGAGGGGCCCACAGCCGGGACAGCGGAGGGGCCCACAGCCTGGACAGCGGAGGGGCCCACAGCCTGGACAGCGGAGGGGCCCACAGCCTGGACAGCGGAGGGGCCCACAGCCGGGACAGCGGAGGGGCCCACAGCCGGGACAGCGGAGGGGCCCACAGCCGGGACAGCGGAGGGGCCCACAGCCGGGACAGCGGAGGGGCCCACAGCCGGGACAGCGGAGGGGCCCACAGCCGGGACAGCGGAGGGGCCCACAGCCGGGGACAGCAGAGGGGCCCACAGCCTGGACAGCAGAGGGGCCCACAGCCGGGACAGCGGAGGGGCCCACAGCCGGGACAGCGGAGGGGCAGAGGGTGCAGGGCGACCTGATTCCCACTGTGGCCGATCACCAGAACCCACAAGGACAATGTTCTCGTGCCCAGCTCCATGAAGGTGTGGGATAGAGGCTGGAGAGCCGGTGGGTGGAGGCAAGCAACTTACAGTTCTGGTCAGAGTCCTCGATCAGTATCCGAAGCTTCTGAACGCAGAGCTGAGGAGAAAAGCCATGCTGCTCGTGGTGTCCAGGCCACGGCTGGTGAGTCCACCCCACCACTGCATCCCAACCAAGGGTGCAAATCTGGGAACCTGTAGGGCACTGACTGCCACCCTCCCACTGGGAGGGTGCCCTACAGGTTCCCACTCTGCCCAGTGACAGCAGCAGGTGTGGAGCAGAGGGTGGGCCAGGCGATGCGCACCAGGACTCGGGTGTCTGTGGCAGCCACCCACACAGGCTGCATTCAGGTTCCTAGAGGCAGGTGGAGTGTGTGGAGGGAGGTGGTACCCTGGAGGGAGGGCTAGAAGGCTTCCCTAACACTGGCTGTGCAGCAAGAATGAACTCGGAGGTGACAGTGAACTGTCTCCAGCCCCCTTCCCGCAGTCCCAGCAGACTCTGTGCTGCTGGCTGCGCAGGTCCATCTTCCTGGAGCTCACCTGGATGCTGGCGCTGTGGTTGGGCATGCCAGACGAGAGTGAGATGAGCACTGGACAGAGGAGAGCAGAGGTCAGCCTTGGGGAAGACAGCAAGCCCCATCCTGTCCCACCCCAGGACACTGGCATCTGCTGGCTCCTGAAGGGTTCCAGAGGCAAGGCTGTGTGAAGCCACCACGGGCCCAGGAGTCTGTACCCTCAGAAGGTGGCTGCCAGATTTGGCCTAGGACATCTTGGGACCTAGCCTGGGGGCATCCTGGACCTAAAGCAGGTGCCCAAGATACGTTTGCACTGAGCCCCTGCTCCCTCCTGGGGTCTGGGGTACTGACTTGTGCTGGGCATGGTGGTGAATGCCTTTGGTCCAGCACTCAGGAGGCAGAGGCAGGTAGATCTCTGAGATAGAGGCCAGCCTGGGCTACAAAGGGGAGTTCCAGGCCAGCTGGGGCTACACAGTGAGACCCTATCTCAAAAACAAAAAGAAAACCAAAAAACCAATCAAACAAAACAAAACCAAAAACCAACCCTGAATGCTGTGGAGTTTACGGAAACTCTCAGAGGACAACAGTCCGTATGTGTCTTGGCCTGCAGCTGAGAACACAGCATGTTTTGTGACTGGCTACATGTCTGGCCAACAAGATGCAGGCATGTGCCAGTGTCACCTCCCCCAGTCCTGGGATTCCAAGCCCTCACACTCCTGGGCTGTCACATGGGTCCTGGGGAGGGAACTGAAGTCTTCATGCCTACATGGCAAGGACTTCGCCCACTGAACTGTCACTATAGCCCCACTCGTGTCTGTGGGTGAAATGACTGTCAGTCAGCTCTGTTGCAGAAAGCCTGAAGAGTGGGTGCTACCCCCTAGGGAGACAGACGCAGGCTGGTCTTGGGCTTAATCCCACGTGGGTACTTAGCCTCTCACATTTGCAAAGCGCCCTGAAAAAGGGTTGTGTTGGGCTGTAAACTGTCAGAGACTCAGCCCCTCGCAACCTCAGGAATGGAGCCTGGCTGGGGGATGCCTGACTCCAGGGGAGTTGGGGGAGACGGCTGGGTCCCCATCCATGACCTCAGGCCTACTCACCTGCGATCACGGTGTTCACACACTCATACAGCAGAGACATGGCAGAGGTGCTAAAGGAAGGAAAGAAGGCGTGAGGGGCAAAAACATATGCTGGGCTCCTGCGAGGGGTGGGGGTACCATCGCCACCCTCCAAACTCAGTGCCGATCACAGCTCCACTCCCCTGCCTGTTACCGTCCTTCCCCGTGTGCTCCCACGACCACCCTCTGTTGGGGGCTCAGGAGCGTCGAGGGCAGTTCAGTGTGTGGAGCAAAGTGAAAGGGGACTTAGCCGAGTGTGGCGGTGTCCACTTAGAATCCCAGCACTCAGAAAGCTGAGGCAGGAGGATTGTCATGATTTCCAGGCAAGTTGATCCACAGACACAGGATGAAACATGCCTCAAAAAAGCAAAACTAAACTAAACAAGACAAAACATGCTGGCCATGGTAGTGAGAGCCATGGAGGGCAGGGAGGAGAGGGCGGACTTGCAGCAGCGTCCCCAACCATGGTGGCTGAGCACTGCTACCTGTGGATGAGGTTGGTGAGAGGCTCAATAAGCTTCTTGCCCAGCCTGGGCTCCAGCGGAGTCAGGGCACCAAACTGAAAGGACAGTAGGGCCAAGGTGAGCAAGGCACCCTTGAGCACAAAGCCAGGCCTGGAGCCCCACCCAAGACACTTGCCAGTTTAATGATCTTGATGAGGACCCAATTGTTAGTGGATGACGTCATGAGCTTAAAGAACAGTGGGGCCAGTGACAGGTAGTTCTTGGGGTTGCGGCGTGCCAGCTCGCAGATGACATTGACGGCTGCAGACTGAACCCCTAAAGACCAAGAGGGACATCCACATCAGCAAAGAGATACTCTGTCAGAAGGTTACGTCCCCACAACAAGGGGGCGCCCCATCAAGGGGTCCTTTTGTCAGTAGGTACACCATGCCCATCACAGAATGTGAGGTCTACAGCACCTTTCCTGCTAGGTCACCCTGTAGAATGCGGGGTCTACAGCACCTTTCCTGCTCGGTCACCCTGTTGAATGTGAAGTCTACAGCACCTTTCCTGCTAGGTCACCCTGTAGAATGCAAGGTCTACAGCACCTTTCCTGCTAGGTCACCCTGTAGAATGTGGGGTCTACAGCACCTTCCCTGCTAGGTCACCCTGTAGAATGCGGGGTCTACAGCACCTTCTCTCCTAGGAAACCCTGTAGAAGTGGAGATGGGCGTTGTGGCCCACTCCCCACAGCTGCATGGCTCCCAGGTTTTGCTGACCTCGGAGAGCTGGCTGTGCTGGAGCCTAAAGAAGGCTGTGACACCCAGACCCTCACCAGCACACACAACAAGGGGCTTACGGTGGGGACTAGATGCAGGGCTTTGCCCAGCCCCCACCCCTCCTGGCCTCCCAGGTGCTGGCTGTCACAGAGCTTCCTGTCACCCACCTGGGTCAGGGTCCTCCAGTTTCTCCTTGAGGCGAGGGAAGGCAGGTCGCAGCGACTCGGGGTATTTAAGGAACACTTTGTACATGATGAGCACCGCCTTCTTCCTGATGTACGGCTTGGTGTGTGACATCTGCAGAGACAGCAGGGTTGGGGCCCCCTGCCGGAGCCCGCACCCCCCTCACCACCTCACTAGCCCTGCTCTGACCAGCTGCCCTTCGGCCCTAATGCTGGGCCCACAGAGAGACAGAGAGTCACTGGAGAACTGGTCTGCTCATAATGTGTGGCCTACTCTCTGGCTGGCTGACTGTCCCTAGAGCTGGTTCAAGGTCACCAGGGGTGAGCCTACACCAGGACGATCCCTGCCCTGAAGTTTACAGAGGAGCTCTGGCCCCATGGCACCAGGCCACCCAGCAGCCACCTTCTCCGCATCTCAGAGCATGGGCTTCAAATAGTTCCAGCCCCCTGCCCCCAACCCTAGCCCCCACTGGAACAAAGCTGAAGAGCAGGCACGCAGAAACTCACCAGGGTCATGATGTCATTTGCCAGGTCTCTGGCGAGATCTGGGGTGACAAAACAGGACAGACCAGTCAGTGCCACTCCAGTGTCGTACTGGCTGGGGCTGCTCAGGTCCTGTAAGGGACAGAAGGGCAGTCAGCAGGGGGTCTTTCAGGTTGCACATTCAACAGGCATGCCATCATGGCCAGCTCCCCACAGGCCAGAATGAGGGAGCCACTCCACGGGCGTCAGCACGAGTAGGGACACCAGGTAGAAGGTGGGGTACCAGAAAGTCTTGATGAAAGCTACCAGGCCTCTGGGCCCCCTGGGGACAGAGGCTGTGCTGTTAGTCACAAGTCCTGGGTAAGGGCTGCCCAGTTCCCAGCACAGCATGCATTCCAGGAGGGTGAAGGGGCTGTGCCACGACCGTCGCCACAGGACAGAACCCAGGAACTTGCTTCCACTCAAGACCCCTCCCCCAGGATGCCAACAATAGTCCTCTGTTCCCTCTGAGAGCTTCAGGAGGAGGCAGGGGTAAGGCCCAGTTCTTTCTGGTGAACAGAAAACTGAGGCAGCCTTCTTGAGCTTCCTCCTACAGCTTTTACTCCCACTCTGCCAGTAGAGGGCGCCTCTATTTTCCAAAGGTCTCCCCAGTAGACAGTGAACCCACCAGAGCCTGCTCTGAGTGCTAGCCTTGCTGTCAGAAGTGAGAAAATGTGGCATTTGAGGTCTCCTGTCCCCGCACTGGGAGCCGTGCGCAGCCCTGCCACAGGACTGAGCACGCTACCTCCCAAAGGGACAGAAAAGAGCAGCAGGCGGTGAGCCCCTGCCCACCATCTGGAAGGAGGGACAGCAGGACACAGAGCCGACAGGGATGGGTGCCTGGGAGGAGCGCCATGAGTGCAACAGAGGCAGCGCAGACACAGCCAGGGCCAGGACGCCAGCGGGGACAGCGCCAAGGACAGGGGACACCTAGCCTTTCCCCATGGAGCACAGGAAGGAAGGGTTAGCTACCACCTCACACACTTCCTGGACTGGCCCTGCTGAGGTGCCTCAGCCTCCCGCCTCAGCTTCAAGACACGCCTCCTCACTGCTGGCAGTCCTTCCCTCCCACAGAAGAGCTCTTGCCTCTTCCCAGAGGGAGAAGTCTACCCAGGCCTCTGCGCCTCCAGGAGGTCATGCCCACCCAGGCCTCTGCATCCCCAGAAAGCTCAGCTTGCTCAGGCCTCCTGCTGCGCACCTGCCCCAAAGCCAGGACGCACACGGCCTGTGTGGTATCCAGCTGCAGCAGGCTCAGTCCGGTACATCTAGCCAGCTCCAGCCTGCTAAGGCCACATCCCCACCTGCACAGACACAAGGACTTGCTAGGGACTTGCAGGCAGATGGGAGTGCTCTACTGGCCCAAGGTTTCAGCTATTGTGTTTACCCAAGTGACAGGAAGCCACGGGAGCCTACCTTTCGGATCTGGTTGGTCGTCAGCATGATGACATCGGTGCCCTCGTGGAAGCACTGGGAAGCTGCGAGGTAGCCGACACGCTGTGAAGTCAACAGCCAGTGTCAGACCCTGCTGACTCCAGCCTGCCAGGAGCCACTAACCACCACGGACACAGTCAGTGGGGCACCCAGAGCCCAATGGTCTGGGAACCCCAGGGCTCCCCTAGGAGTCCTGCCTCTAGCACCCACATGCCCACAGCCTGTCCCTCTGATGCGACTGTCTTGTCCCCTCAGCTGAGCAGGCACACTTGTTTTTTTTTAATTCTTTTTTATTTATTTTTGTATGTGTATGAATGTACTGTCTGCATGCAGGTCTGTGCACCCGTGTTGTGCAATGCCGCGGAGGTCAGAAGAGGGTCTCGGATTCCCCTGGAACTGGAGTTACAGACAGTTTTCAGCCGCCATGTGGGTGCTGGGGATCGAATCCCGGGTCCTCTGCAAGAGCAGTCGGTGCTCTTAACCGCTAGGCTATCTCTCCAGCCCCCACACTTGTTCTTATAAGCACATCTCTCTACTCTCCATGAGAGGGTGGCTGGGAGGGGGTGTCCATTAACAGGCACAACTAAGGCGGTTCAACAGCCTGGGTATGGCGGTGCACATTTTTAGTCCCAGCACTTAGAAGGCAGAAGCAGACTGATCTCTGTGAGATCAAGGGCAGCCTGGTCTACATAGAATTCTAGGCCAGCTGGGGTTACAGGGAGACCCTGTCTCAAAAAAACAAAGAAAAGTTAATAGAAAAGAATATCCAAAGATTGGTCTAATGTACCCAGTTGTGGACAGCCGACTATGGCTGAGAAATGGCCTGCCACAGCCTTGGGGGACAGGAGTGCTCAGCGGGGACAACGCAGACCAGGGTACCAATCCAGAGCTGCCCCTGCCAAGCACACTGCTGCAGCCACCATCCTAACCCTTGTGATACAGAACAGGAGGAGCGGCCTGGAGCATGACACACCACCTTAGGCACCAAAAACAAAGCTTGTAATCGTCTCTACATTATGACAATGTCTAAAAAATTTCCCATCTCACCATTAAAGAAACAGGCAAAAGCTACAGGGTGCCTTTCTGCTTTCCAGACAGGGTTCCTTCCTGTAGGCAGGGGGCCCTGGACTCCCTTATCCTCCTTCCTGCCTCAGCCTCCCCAGTGCTGGATGACAGTCCTACATCCTGGTACTGGGCTTGGGCTGATGTCTCAGTGGAAAACAGACTTTAGCAGGTTTTGTTAATTGGTGTTGCCTTTTTAAAAGGCAACAATTTTTAAATTTTAAAAAAATTTTTATTTACTTAAAAAAATTAAATTTAAATTGTATTTACGTGTATGAGTGCTTGCTTGCCTGTTTGTAAGTACTGGCAGAGGCCGAAGAGGATGCCCAATCCCCTAGAACTAGAGTTACAGGTGGTTGTGAGCTGCCACGTGGGTGCAGGGAACCGAACCTCTGCAAGAGCAGCCAGTGTTCTTAACTACTGAGCCGGCTCCCCAGCCAGGATATTTGGCATTACCTTAGAAATGGGGTCTCACTGTGGAGCTGAAGCTGGCCTGGAACTGCAGGAGCGAGCCACCTCAACCCTGCATTTTAACTTTCATTTTTGTGTTTTTTCATAAGTTTTCTTACAACACTGTACTACAGAGAGGGCTGCTGTGCCTGCAATCGGGCTAACAGCAGGGCTGCGTTTCTGCATGCTGGACACATGCTGCACCAGAGCTGCCTCTGCTGCATGCTGCTGAAGGCAGGCAATTCACCTGATATTCAGTTACCAGCTGAGGAGAACATCAAGGGTGGCTGTTCTGAGTGACCCACCTCACACCTACGTGCTCCCCGACGGAAGCTGAGGGGCTTTGTCCCTCACTACTGGCACGGGATTAAGTGATGCTTTCTGAAGGGGGTGCACATGTCACCCCTGCACAGCAGTGCCATGGGCCACAGGACAGACCCTCAGGGACACCCATGCTGGTGGACCCCTGCACAGGACAGACCCTCAGGGACGCCCATGCTGGTGGACCCCTGCACAGGACAGACCCTCAGGGACACCCCATGCTGGTGGACCCCTGCACAGGACAGACCCTCAGGGACACCCAATGCTGGTGGGCCCCTGCACAGGACAGACCCTCAGGGACGCCCATGCTGGTGGACCCCTACACAGGACAGACCCTCAGGGACGCCCATGCTGGTGGACCCCTGCACAGGACAGACCCTCAGGGACACCAATGCTGGTGGACCCCTGCACAGGACAGACCCTCAGGGACACCCAATGCTGGTGGACCCCTGCACAGGACAGACCCTCAGGGATGCCCATGCTGGTGGACCCCTGCACAGGACAGACCCTCAGGGAGACCCAATGCTGGTGGACCCCTGTTTCCTAGGGACCTCACGTCACCAAACCTGCTTGTCTCTCACTCCATACTCACCTTGAATGTGAACTTGGAGGCACTCATGACTTCGATGATGTTGAAGGCAGCCCAGCTGATGTCATACCCCAGCATCTGTAACTATAAGGGAGGCATGACGATCAGTACTCCAGGCAGTAAGCAAATGCTTCAGCACAAACACATCTGCCCCACACAGGAAGAACATTCAATCTCTATTCAATCTCCACACACCAACTTCACACAGCCCTGGACCTTTGACCTCCTTTCCCAACAAATCACTTTGACAGAGCTGGAAGGTGCCACAGGAAAGCCCCTGTCTAGAATCCCGAGTGAAGGGCAGCAATGTGGCTCAGGGTAGACTGACAGCCTAGAATCCCAGCAAGGGGATGTGGCCTGGTTCAGGGACAGGCTACATGCCTCGAATGTATGAGGCCCTGGGCTCCTTCCTTAGCCCGTCAAAAAATAAAAGAGAAAAGATGATGGGATATTTAAGGACTACAGTGATTCACCTGGCAGAAAGAGCTGACAAACATTCACAACGGAGAAACTGGCATTTATGGTCTCAAGTCCCTACACCAAGACATGATCCTGCTTGCCTGTGATCTCGGCACTTGGAAGGCTGGGGCAGGAAGACTGCAGGTTCAAGACAGTTTTGGGCAACTCAAAGCCTGTCTCCAGATATGAACACAAGGCTGGAGATGTGAGACGTAGGAGGTCATTGCTCCATAGGGGACTTGCCTTGAATGCACAATCCCAAGCACATTAAAAACAAAAACAGGGGGCTGGACAGATAGCCTAGTGGTTAAGAGCACCGACTGCTCTTGCAGAGGACCCGGGTTCGATCCCCAGCACCCACATGGTGGCTGAGAACCGTCTGTAACTCCAATTCCAGGAGAACTGCAGTTCCAGGGGAATCCGAGACCCTCTTCTGACCTCCGCGGCACTGCACGACACGGGTGCACAGACTTGCATGCAGACAGTACATTCATACACATACAAAAAAATAAAAAAAAAAATAAAAACAAAAACAAAAACAAAACTAAAAGATGGGCTGGAAAGATGACTCAGTGGTTAAGAGCACTGGCTGCTCTTGCACAGGACCTGGGTTCGATTCCCAACATCCACATGGATAACAACCATCCTAACTCCAGTTCCAGATCTGATTCCTTCTTCTGACCTCCATGAGCATTGCACAACACAGGTACATTTAATTTACATATAGCCAGGCAAAAGACTCATATACATAAAACAAAAATAGTAAATCATATGTGTGTGTGTGTGTGTGCGTGCACACATGCATGCATGCTTTGAGACAGGGACTCCCTGTAGCCCCAGCTGTCCTGGAACTCACTCTGTAGCCCAGGCTGGCCTTGAACTCACAAAGATCTGCCTGCCTCTGCCTCCCGAGTGCTAGGATTAAAGTTGTAAGCCATCATGCCCAGCTTATTTTAAAAATCTTAAAGATGAGGGGCTGGAGAGATGGCCTAGCGGTTAAGAGCACCGACTGCTCTTGCAGAGGACCCGGGTTCGATACCCAGCACCCACATGGCGGCTGAGAACCGTCTTTAACTCCAGTTCCAGGGAAATCTGATACCCTCTTCTGACCTCCACGGCATTGCACGACATGGGTGCACAGACCTGCATGCAGACAGTACATTCATACACACACAAAAATAAATAAAAATTAAAAAAAAAATCTTAAAGGTGAAATTCTTCCACCAATGACTGTGACCTGGCTGTGGCAGCTCTATGTCACAGGCTGTCACTGTGACTGCAGGATGAACTCCCAGTTTCCCATCCCTTGAGAGAGGCTGGGGTTAGGGGAAGGATATCAGTTCACAAAGCCACGTACAAGCGGAGCCAACCCTGTGCTGCTCTGGGCAGCAGTGAGCACTGGACTAACGGCCCAACAGTCACTGTGGGAAGACACTCACGTAGGTCAGCTTGCACACAGCGTTGGCCTTCACAGCGATGTTGTCCTGTTTCAGCTCCTGCTTGATCTCATCAATGCACTGAGAAATATACTTTGCCTGTGGAAAAATGTCAGAATGTGTGGGAAGGAACTCAGGGCCGGGGGTGGGGGTTTCCAGCTAGCCTGGGTCACAGACTGACACACTCTTTTCTCTGCAGCTCTGGGAACTGAGTCCAGGGCTGGTGCACATAAGGCAGGTGGTTCACTCTTGAGCTTTAGCTGCAGCTTGCAAGACCCTGTTTCAAAACCTCCAACCCAAGCCAGACAGGATGGTACATGCCTTTAGTACCAGCCTTAAGCCAGCTGGGTCCAAACGTGGACAGTCTCAAAGAAAAAAAAAAAAAAAGTTTAAAGATCCTTCTCAGAAAGTCACCAAGGCCACACCACACATCTCCACTGATAGGACACACTGAGATGTGGCAAATCTGTGGGTCTGGGAGGGGCTACAGTGGCTGCTCTTGGGGATAGGGCTTTAGAAGGGGAAGCTGGAATGTTCTGGATGTGAACAGCGATGCTAGTCACATGACGCTTCACTATAAGACCTGGTTGGTCTTGTGTCTAGTTATTTTTTTTTTAATTTTATTTATTTATTTATTTATTTATTTATTTATTTATTTATTTATTCTTTATATGTATGAATGTACCGTCTGCATGCAGGTCTGTGCACCCGTGTCGTGCAATGCCGCGGAGGTCAGAAGAGGGAGTCGGATTCCCCTGGAACTGGAGTTAAAGACAGTTCTCAGCCGCCATGTGGGTGCTGGGGATCGAACCCGGGTCCTCTGCAAGAGCAGTTGGTGCTCTTAACCGCTAGGCCATCTCTCCAGCCCCTGTTTTGTTCTTTTTGAGACAGCGTCTCCCTACAGCCCCAGCTGGCCTAGAGCTCACTGTGTCGCCAGGCTGGCCTCCATCTCACAGGACTCTGCCTGCCTCTGCTGGACTAGCGGTGAGCACCAGCACGCCAGGCTGGCCTCCATCTCACAGGACTCTGCCTGCCTCTGCTGGACTAACGGTGAGCACCAGCACGCCAGGCTGGCCTCCATCTCACAGGACTCTGCCTGCCTCTGCTGGACTAGCGGTGAGCACCAGCACGCCAGGCTGGCCTCCATCTCACAGGACTCTGCCTGCCTCTGCTGCACTAACGGTGAGCACCAGCACGCCAGGCTGGCCTCCATCTCACAGGACTCTGCCTGCCTCTGCTGGACTAGCGGTGAGCACCAGCACGCCAGGCTGGCCTCCATCTCACAGGACTCTGCCTGCCTCTGCTGGACTAACGGTGAGCACCAGCACGCCAGGCTGGCTGTTTTTGTTTTTTTTTAAACAGGCTTTCACACAGTAGCCCAGGCTCATCAACTCCCCACGCAGCCGAGGCTGTGCTGACCTCCTGGTCCTCCTGCCTTTGTGCTCTCACGGCTTCCAGCCAAGCACTTTTGAGTGTTTTCCCACTTGGACTTAGTACACTGACGCCACGTCACTAGATCTTTTTGACCTGCTCCGGATCACTAACATAAGCTGCCCCAAGAACAGGGATGATCTGCCCTGGCTGTTAATAAGTAAAAGGGAAAGAAAAGGCTGGTCAGGTCCACAGTGGAGGGAACTGGACCCTTGGTTCTGGTGATACAGCCTCAGAGGGCAGCAGTGGTCTGCCTAGCTGGCAGTGAGCAGCCCTGCAGCCCTGCTGGCAGGAGGTCTGACAAGGCCAGCCCGGCTGCTGCAGCCCAGCACAACCTAAAGTGACTCACTCAGACAGGTCTGCAAGAAGGCAGAGGCAGGCAGACTTCTTTGACACGGAGGCCAGCCTGGTCTACATACTAAGTTCCAGGCCAGCTGGACCTATAGGAAAGACCCTGTCTCAAAAAAAGGACCCCCCCCAAAAAAAACCCAGACCCTACTGATAACCCAGGTTGTCCTCATGACCACACACATTCTGCCACTGATGTACCTCTGTACACACAGGGTGAAGACAGTGCTTGCAAGCAGTGCGAAAGAGCTGGGGAAAACTCACCTCTGTATCATCTCAATGCTCAGGAGGCAGAGCTAAGCTGAGACAGTGCAGCCAGGCTCCACAGCCAAACTGGAGCCCAGAGCGACGAAGACTGGAGGACAGACACGTTTTCAAAACAATGACCGAAACACTTCAATTCGGCAAGAGTGAAAACTCACAACTGAAGCAGCTCACCAACCCTCACACAAGCATGTACACAGAAGGGGGGCATGACGTGATGGGCCTGAATTTAGCTTCTGGGAGGCTGAGGCAGGAGCAGCACCCAAGATTTGAAGGCAGCCTGGGCTAGAGTGAGAGCCCAGCTGAAAACACTACAACAGGAGCAGCAGGATGCTGCTGAGCAAACACACTCGCAGCCAAGCCCAGGACCCACATAGTTGAAGGAGAGAACCGACTCCTGCAAATTACCTTCTGACTGCCTTCCTCGCTGCACAGCATACACGCTCCTCCACCAGAGAAATAAATTAATTGAACAACAACAACAAAAATAAAAACACTAAAGTTATTGGGCGTGGTGGTGCACGCCTTTAATCCTAGCACTCAGGAGGCAGAGGCAGGCGGTTCAAGGCTAGCCTGGTCTACAGAGCGAGTTCCAGGCCAGCTGGGACTAAAGGGAGACCCTGTCTCAAAAAGACAAAAACAAAAACAAACAAAAAAACCACCAAAGTAAAAATGCAAAGAAAAAAATAAGTAGAGAAAAGCTGGTTCAGAGCCAAACTGTTGAAAAACCAAAAAACCGGTCCAAGAGCAGTCAGGGAGAGCCTGTTAGGGAGACGTGGTGCCCGACTCAGAAGTGTCCCAGGTCTAGGGTGTGCAAACCCCACAGCACTCAGCGAGTGAGTGGAAGGGCTGGGCCCAACCCTCACCACACAGCAAATCACAACCAAAATGGCCAAATACAATGAAAACGAGTTAAAATGACTGTGCTAAGGCAGTGGCCACATTCGTTTTGTTCCTTGCACATATCACTGTTAAAAAAATAGTAGAAACTGGGGCTGGAGAGATGGCCTAGCGGTTGAGAGCACCGACCGCTCTTACAGAGGACCCGGGTTCGATCCCCAGCACCCTCATGGCGGCCGAGAACCGTCTGAAACTCCAATTCCAGGAGAACTCCAGTTCCAGGGGAATCCGAGACCGTCTTCTGACCTCCGCGGCATTGCACGACACGGGTGCACAAACTTGCATGCAGACAGTATATTGATACACATACAGAAATAAATAAAAAATTAATAAAAAAAATTAAAAAAAAATAGTAGAAACTTCACCCTCTGCTCATAAAAAAAAGTGTCACTTGGTGAGGAGACAGGAAAAGACAGACCTTAAAGATCAGTGGGCTTCCACACCTGGGGCTGGAAACATTCAGAAGACACTACCTCTGTCTTGAGTGCACTGACACTTTCCTAGTGGCCATCCCTCAACCACACGGCGCCACAGTCGTGCACAGGGGTGGGACACCTGGAAGAGCACTGGAGGTAGAGCAGCAGGGTGTGCTCAGCACTGCGCTGGGAGGCAGTAATAGATCTGCCAGGTCATGATCAAACCCTGTGACAGCCAGGGGAGGGCATATCAAGAATATGAGGAGAAGCTGCACATGGTGGCACGTGCCTGTAATCTCAGCTCTTGGGAGCTGGAGGCAGAAAGATGAGAAGTTCAAGACCAGCCCCTACTCTGCTGTAAGCTGGTAGCCAGCCAGAGCTACATAAAACTTTGTCTCAAAAGAACAGAGCAAAGCCAGGCACACAACTTTAATCCCAGTATTTGGGATGCAGAGGCAGGCAGGTCTCTGTGAGATCTAGACCAGCCTGGTCTATATAGTGAGTTCCACACCAGCTGGGGCTACAGGGGGACCCTGCCTCAAAAAAACAACAAAAAGCCCAAATGAAAAAACTTCAAGGATGGCTAAGGTGTGGCAAAGCAGAATGTGTGTGCCAGATAATGTGTAGGGCTCTGGGCTACATCTCTAGCCATAAAGGAAAAGAAACCAGCTGAACCCCTGAGCCAGATCCTCTGAATTCACACCTGTGTGTGTCAGCAGAGAGGTACTGAGTCCACGTAACTGTGGAATACAGGACAGACGCCGCCTCTAACATAGGCTGTAAGACATGGCTGCTGCAGCCCTGGGTGCTCAGCTTCCCAGACTGGAAATGTAGAGTCTCCGTGCTGTCAAGGTGGCTCAATGGAGAAAGGCACCTGCCTGAGGAGGGGAGGTTGATCCTAGGACCCACCTGGTGGAAGGAGAGAAATGACTCCCAAGTTGTCCTCTGACCTCCACACATGCCATGGCATCTGTGTGTACATATACATATACATATACATATACATATACATATACATATACATATACATTCTCTCTCTCAAAATAAAATGTGGGGTATGAGGAGTACTGGAAAGATGGGTGGTAAGTGTGCTTGGTGCAATCTGAACAAAGTTCAGATCCCAGCACCCACATAACACAGTCCCTTGTACACTGTAACCCCAGAAGAGCAGGCCAACACAGGCTGGGGCTTGATAGCTTCCAGCCTAACAGAGAAGATGCTGGCCTGAGGTTCAGGGAGAGACCTTGCTTCAAAGCAACAGGCGAGAGGGCAAAAGAGGAGGGAGTCAGAAGTTCTCTTCAGGACACAGGAGACCCCCTGCCAAATAAATGAATAAATCTTTAAAAAAACAAACAGGGGCTGGAGAGATGGCCTAGCGGTTAAGAGAGCCGACAGCTCTTGCAGAGGACCTGGGTTCGATCTCCAGCACCCACATGACGGCTGAGAACCATCTTTGACTCCAGTTCCAGGGGAATCCAACGCCCTCTTCTGACCTCCGTGGCTTTGCACGACACGGGTGCACAGACCTACATGCAGACAGTACATTCATACGCATAAAAAATAAAAAAATTGGGGCTGGAGAGATGGCCTAGCGGTTAAGAGCGCCGACTGCTCTTGCAGAGGACATGGGTTCGATCCCCAGCACCCACATGGCGGCTGAAAACCGTCTTTAACTCCAGTTCCAGGGGACTCCGACGCCCTCTTCTGACCTCCGCGGCATTGCACGACACGGGTGCACAGACCTACATGCAGATAGTACATTCATACACATATGAAAAAAAAAAATTAAAAAAAAATAAAAAAATTAAAAATTACATTAAAAACAAAACAAAACAAAACAGAAAGGACCTGGAGAACTGGCAGAGTATTTAAAAGCACTGGCTGCTTTTGCAGAAAACACAGGTCTGGTTCCTAGCGCTCACACGGCAGTAACAACTCCCTTTCCAGGGGATCTAATGCCCTCTTCTGTTTTTTTTTTTTTTTTTTTATTTTCGAGACAGGGTTGGTATTGTTCGAGACAAAAGGGATCTCCCCCTGTAGCCCGCAGCTGTCCTGGAACCCACCATGCAGACCAGGCTGGCCTGTGAACTCACAAAGATCACTCCTGCTCTGCCTCCTGAGATGCTGGGATTAAAAGATATAGCAAACCACCACACCTCCCCAATTGGCCCCTTACTGACCTCCCACTGTCCCAACAAACACAGGTACATTTACCATACTGACGGCAAAACACTCCTACAACATAAAATTAAAAAAACATTCTTTAAAAACAGAAAGAGAGCTGGGTGTGGTGGCGCACGCCTTTAATCCTCGAACTGCCTCTGGAACTCTGTGAGGGGAGACATTCTCCACAGCTTCTGTCCTTGCAAGAGTTAATTCTTTTTTTTTTTTTTTTTTTTTTTTTTTTTTTTTTTTTTTTTTTTCTAAAAAATCTTTTTAACCATGCTGTTTCTAGGGGTTTACTACAATTCTACCTGAATTTCATTCTATTAGATAAAATCCCTTCCACCAAAACCAAGTCGACCCTCTGGTTGAAGGTGTCCAAATGTTACGGCAGACTGGTGTAGAGGCATTTAATTCCAGATTCAAGGCATCATGGGGCAGAGAAAGGGAGATCACTGTGAGATCTCTGTGAGTTCCTGGCCATCCCGGGCTCACAGAGTAGACTCCGACTCATAACGAGAACGCATGGCCAGGCAGTGGGGTGCGAACCAAGAAAGCAAAGGAACCTGATCATCTTTAGCACTTGGGAGGCATAGGCAGGGGATCTCTGAGTGTCAAAGGCCAGCCTGGTCGAGTATTAGGAGCTCGAGGACAAGCTTGGGTTAAAAGAGAGCCTGTCTCAAAAAGACAAAAAAAAAAAAATTAGTCTTATGACAACAGCCTTAATATGCATACAAACAGTTGGTGTAGTGTTTCTTTCTTTTTTTTTTTGGTTTTTTTTTTTTTTTTTGTCATTTTTGAGACAGGGGGTCTCCTTGTAGTGCGGCCAGCTGTCCTGGAATGCACTCTGTAGACAGGCTGGCTTGAACGCACAAAGATCCTCCTGCCTCTGCCTCCTGAGTGCTAGGATTAAAGGCGTGCGCCACCACGCGACAGCCTGGCCCATTTTGTGCAGTTTCTGCACCTCACAAATAAGCCTTAAGAGTCTTACAGGTATGCCCTGGTGATGATCTCTATGTTCAAGGCTACCTCTTTGAGGAAAGCCACTTTGGACTAGGACAAATATAAGGAGATACAGCAAAGAATCTTCAAATACTGGAACAAATCTTGATCATTGCATCTTCAAAGAACTAACCAGGTTGGAAGGCTAAGGGGGCTTAGAGCAGAGAACAGTGGGCGAGCTAGGAAACTCAGTCCTGGGATGGACAGTGAGGAGCACGACTCAAAGTCCTAAATTGCGACTGCAGGACAGCTGTGGGATTCTGGTCCATAGTATCTGCACGCATAGGGCTTTTCTTCTGATGTGTCCTCACGTGTTTGCTGAGGACCGTGTGGTTGATGAAGCCTTGCCCACACTCACTACACTTGTGTGTGTTCTCTCATGAGTTCAAAGCCAGCACACATAGCAACACTCTGTCTCAAAAAAGAAAAAAAAAAAAAAATTTTTAAAAAAGACCAAAACATAAATAAATAAAAACAGAAAAAGCATACTTATCATATGCAGGATCATCAGTTAAAAGGGCTGAAAATCCTCGCAGCAAAATGCAAATATTATGACACCCCTAGGGCCAGAAGCAGCCCCAACACCACCCTTGCCACCCACCTGCCTGCTCCCTCACAGCCCCCTTCTCACTGACAGAATGCAAATATGATGACACTCCCTAGGGCCAGAAGCAGGCCCGAACACCACCCTTGCCACCCACCTGCCTGCTCCCTCACAGCCCCCTTCTCACTGACAGAATGCAAATATGATGACACTCCCTAGGGCCAGAAGCAGGCCCCAACACCACCCCTGCCACCCACCTGCCTGCTCCCTCACAGCCCCCTTCTCACTGACAGAATGCCTAACCATCAGCCCTGGGCTCTACGAGCCTGAGGGGTCCCTACGAGTGACAGCCTGACTGGGAGGCCCAGAGCTCCCGGCTCTCAGGTGGACAGGAGGAGGAGCCAAGGCCAGGCCGGGAGGCACACAGCTGTGACTCCGGCAAGGCATTCGGGGGGTTCGGGTTGGAGGCCACCTGGTCTACATACGGGATTCCAGGGCAGCCAGGGCTTCAGTCAGACTTTGTCTCAAAATAAGTAATAAACAAATATGCTCCTTTGAGAAGAGACTCCCACAATTGTCCTCTGAGCTCTATGTGGACACTGTAGTCTTTTTGTAAAAGGAGGAGAGAGAGAGAGAGAGAGAGAGAGAGAGAGAGAGAGAGAATATAAGGGGTTGGAACGTTGGTTTGTAGTTAAGAGCACTGGGTGCTTGCTCTTCCAGAGGACCAGGGTTCAGTTTCCAGCACCGATATGGCAGATAACAAGCATCTGTAACTCCAGTTCTTGGGGATCCAACACCCTCTTCTGGCCTCTATGGGTACTGCATGCACATGGTCCACTTATATACAAATAATTTTTGTACAAATAAATAATTTTAAGCAAAATGCTCAAAAACTTAAAAATAAAAGTTTATTTATTTATTTATTTATTTATGAATGTATGTATGTATGTATGCGTATGAATGTACTGTCTGCGTGTAGGTTTGTGCACCCGTGTTGTGCAATGCCGTGGAGGTCAGAAGAGGGTCTTGGATTCCCCTGGAACTGGAGTTCTCCTGGAATTGGAGTTACAGATGGTTCTTAGCTGCCATGTGGGTGCTGGGAATCAAACCTGGGTTCTCTGCAAGAGCAGTCAGTGCTCTTAACCGCTAGGCTATCTCTCCAGCCCCAAGAGTAAGTTTTTAAAAAGACAAGACAAACACACTCCTTGCAGGTACTTTTGTAGGGCTGGGAATGGAACCCAGGGTTCTGCGCTTGCTGGGCTCATCACTGGATTACACCACAGCCCTGGATTTAAAAAAAAATTTGGGGGGAGAGTCTTTTCAAAACAGGGTCTCCCTATAGTCCCAGCTGTCTTGGAACTCACTGTACAGACCAGGCTGGCCTTGAACTCACAAAGATCCGCCTGCCTCTGCTTCCCAAGTGCTAGGAGATTAAAGGCGTGTGCCACCACGCCCGGCTGATTAAAAAAATTTTTTAATTTATTTTTGTATGTGTATGAATGTACTGTCTGCATGTAGGTTTGTGCACCATGTCGTGCAATGCCTTGGAGGTCAGAAGAGGGCATCGGATTCCCCTGGAACTGGAGTCAAAGACGGTTTTCAGCCGCCATGTGGGTGCTGGGGATCGAACCCAGGTCCTCTGCAAGAGCAATTGGCTCTCTTAACTGCTAGGCTATCTCTCCAGCCCCTTACTATTATTTTTAATTTACCTGTATGAGTATATTGCCTGTGTGTATGTAAGTACACCTGTGTTGTGCAATACCGCTAGGCCATCTCTCCAGCCTCACCCTGGATGTTTTAAGACAGGTCTTAAACTTGGAGAGTTTAAACTTTTTTTAAATTTTATTTATTTATTTTTTATGTGTATGAATGTACTGTCTGCATGTAGGTTTGTGCACCCGTGTTGTGCAATGCCGTGGAGGTCAGAAGAGGGTCTTGGATTTCCCTGGAACCGGAGTTCTCCTGGAATTGGACTTTCAGACGGTTCTCAGCCGCCATGTGGGTGCTGGGGATCGAACCCACGTCCTCTGCAAGAGCATCGGCGCTCTTAACCGCTAGGCCATCTCAAACTTGGAGAGTTTAAGAACCCTGCCCGAGCCTCCTGTGCACTGGGGTGACAGGGATAACAGGTGTGCAGCACTGTGCTTGGTCCCAGGTGACACTGTGAGGGGGGGAGGCTTCTGTAGAACCTAGAAGGAGCCAGGTAGCTGTCAACACCCCAAACTGCACTTCCAGGCCTGAGTGCTGGAACCTGGGTCCCGGAGTCAGTTTGCCTGAAGCCCCAGCACAGCCTGGCAAGAATGTCACAAAAAACACAGAAAGCTTGGAGGCCCAGACCCCAGCACTTGTGGGTGGGACTCTACTATAGGATCAGCAGCAGAGGAAGTGGGAGTCACTCACAGTGTGGAAGGTGAAGGGGTGCAGGCCATAGGGAACGACAGCGGGAGTTCCAGCCTAGAGCTGCTCCATGCAAACCAGGTCCCCAGAGACACAGATGAACACAGCCAAAGACTCAACTTGCAGACCTGAAACTGAATGGGTTTCCTGTTTCCTGGGCTAAGTCCAGGCATGGAGGGCAGGCTTCTGCTGAGGCTCCAGGGAGCACCAGGATCAGCCCAGCCTAGCATCGAAAGGTCCCAAACCCCTTGGCTTGTGGCCCCTTTCTCCCTCTTCAGAGTGCTCATTATGGCTTCTTCTCACCCCAGATGGTCCAAGATGACCCCCAGCTCACGGTCCCCAGCATAAGCCCATATGCTGAGTCCCTTTGCCACTGGAGAGGACACCCACAGGTTTCAAGATCACCATATAACCATCTCTAGGGGACAGGGTTCAGCTGACCATAGCGAGGCCACCCTCTGGCACCCAAATTGCCCAGAACTAGACCAAGAGTGAGCCAAGAGGTGGCAGCTTCCAGAGCTACAGCAGAGAAGCCAGGAGATAGAGAAGTGGGCCCTCCTCCAAGACAAGACGCCTGGGGCATCAGGACAAGGAAGTCCAGGGGCAAGAGAGCCAGTCCCCAGCCAGGCCAGACAGGGGGCAGCACAGGAGGCCTAGAGTCCCCAGTGAGGGGCTGGGGGTGTGGCTCAGGTAGAGTGACAGCCTAGAATCCCAGTGAGGGGCTGGGGCCGTGGTTCAGGTAGAGTGACAGCCTAGAATCCCCAGTGAGAGGCTGGGGGCGTGGCTCAGGTAGAGTGACAGCGTAGAATCCCAGTGAGGGGCTGGGGGCGTGGCTCAGGTAGAGTGACATCCTAGAATCCCAGTAAGGGGCTGGGGGCGTGGCTCAGGTAGAGTGACAGCCTAGAATCCCCAGTGAGGGGCTGGGAGCATGGCTCAGGTAGAGTGACAGCCTAGAATCCCCAGTGAGGGGCTGGGGGCGTGGCCCAGGTAGAGTGACAGCCTAGAATCCCCAGTGAGGGGCTGGGGGCGTGGCTCAGGTAGAGTGACAGCCTAGAATCCCCAGTGAGGGGACTGGGGGGGGCAGGGCTCAGGGGAGAATGACAGCCTGGAATTCCCAGTGAGAGGCGGTGTGTGTGTGTGTGTGTGTGTGTCTGGGTAGAGCCCCTGGTTAGAATGGATGAAGCTCTAGATTCCATCCCAGTGTCATACACACAAAACCCCAGCAATTTAGACAACACAGCAAGACTCAGTATAAAAAGAGAACAAAAATTGCAAGTGTGTCACACATTTCTGCCGAGATGAGTAGGGACAAGGCAAGGAAAGCATGTTGGTAACTTCAAGCCCAAAGCTACCCTACGTTCACAGCCTTGGGAGCAGCTGTGTGCCCCCAGCCCCAGTGATGGGCTCTAGACTGCTGAAGAGCCTGGCCAGTATTTGGTCAAGCAAAAGGCCAACCAAGGGCCAGGAGCAGCAGCTGAGCCCACGATGGGGCTGCACATGCCTGGGCATTCCTGCAAACAATCCGTATCAGCAGCTAAATAGATGTGTGCTATGGTCACAGCCAAGTCCAGCAAAGCCAAGTGCCCTACATCACCACAAGGCTGCCCCATGCACCTGCACACCTGCTCACTGGGGCAGAAGGGCAGTGGCCTCTGACACGAAGCCCAGAGGAGTAGAACCAACTCAGCTTCCCCCTGAGCAAGGCTGGACGTCTGAAAGTCTAGGTGGTAAAAGCACCAGGAGCAGGCGGGGAGGTGGAGGCAACAGGGAGCAGCTGTGTGCCCCCAGCCCCAGTGATGGGCTCTAGACTGCTGAAGAGCAGCTAGAGCACCTCTGTGGGCTCCAAGACCCACCTCTGCAGACACAGCCCCGGGAAGACATCACACCTGCCCATGGAGCTGCCATCAAAGGGGACCATGGCTGAAAACCCACAGCAGGTGTCCGAGAGCGGTTCAAAGACAGCCAAGCATGGCTATGGAACCACAGAGAAAGGTCTCAGAACCCAGAAGAGCAACACGCAAAAGCACCAATAAAACCTGCTAGAAGGCTGGAGAGCCGGCTCGGCAGTTACGGAGGACAGGGGTTTAATTCCCAGCACCCACACGGCAGTTAACAACCGTCTGTAACTCCAGTTCCAATGCCCTCCTCTGGCCTCTGTGGGCACCGTATGCACAGGTACACTTACGTACATACAGGTAAAGCAATCATACATATGAGAGAAAAAAACAAAACAAAAACACAAAACAAAACAAAAACTTCCAGCCCAGACTGAGCTACATGGCCAGAGCTTGTGGTAACCACAATCAGTATGAGTGAGGAGATGATCCATGTGCAGTCTTGGCTGTGGGCCGGCTAGCACCACACTGTATGCAGGAGCAGCCCCATAGGAGCAGTTGTCTGCAGTCAGCACCTAGCACCTGACAACACCCTGGGGATCCTGAAGATGGCCCATGAGCAGGAACCAGGGCCCTAGCAGTTCCGTGGGAACTGGGGGCTTTCAGGGCTTTCTGTGCCACCCTCGCTCTGCACTCCTGAAAGCACTTCCTACTTTACATACATGCATACACATGACACAATGAAACCCACTACTGTGTACAATACATGCTAATAAAACAAAGGAATTTCCACCCTGGACACCTGTGGAGCAGGAACATTCCAGCCACATCAATTCCCAAGGGAAGTAAGAGGTTGAAGGCCGCAGGGACACAAGCCTATAGGCCCCCGACTCCAAGGCCCTGAACTCAACAGGCAGAGGCAGGAGGACCTCTGTGGGATCCAGGACAGCCTGGTCTACACAGTGAGTTCCAGGCCAGCTGGGGCTACAGGGAGACCCTGTCTCAAACAACAAAACACCCAGAGGCTCCCAGGGCCAGGCACCTGGCTGCCCATGGTGCAGCCCACTCATCATCCCAGCCCTAGGAAAGCTGACGCAGGAGGGTGTGAGCTGCAGGCCAGCCTGGGTCATGTGTGTAGCTGGACTGTGTCTCAGTACCCTAACTAGATAAGAGTGTGACCTGTTCTCAGAGTTCCAGAACACAGTGCCCAGGGTCACCCACTAAATGGGGTGGCAAGTGAGGAACCCAGAGGCTCTCCACAGCAAAAGCCATTTCATAGAGGGCCATGTTCAGTGCACAAAATGCGGGCCAACCACTAACCCTTTCAACTGGACCAAGGGTGTGACAGGAGGTGGCCAGGCACAGTCACCAAAGAGGGAGCCAGGGTGGGCAGAAAGGATGCAAAGCAGGTCAGCTGTGAACAGGGAAGGGGCTAGAGGTACAAGCATGCTTCTGACAGCCAAGCAGGGCAGGGGCCCCAGCGTGTCCCACTTCCTGACTGCTGTGTGCGCACACTGACCAGGGCAGGTGGGTACCTGACATGGGCGGGGGGATCCTTCAGGATGGCCTTCCTGCCCAGGAGGAGGCCTCTCACTAGCCGTTTCCACAGCCCTAGGTCCACTATCTCCCTTCCTCCTTAATCTAGGTCACAGGCTGGGGGAAGGGAAGAAACCATGATCGCAATTTGACTTCTGGAAAAATGCTTTCACACCCCGACTTTTTCTGGCTTTTTTGGCTTCCTGCTTTGAAGTTCGGCTTCCCCATTCCAGGACACCCCTGGCTCGATGCTTCCGGGGACTGGGCTGGACCTACTGGCAGCCCGCGGATCTGGAGCCTGGGGGCAGATGTTTATTTTCTTGAATGATATGAGGGTACCTCCAAAAGGAACCCATAAGTCAAAGTCCTGGCTTCCCTGGGAGGGGCCCCCTAATTCTTCGATGTCTGATACATAAACGCACTCAAGTGCCACAACCTCTGCCTGCACCTGCCTGTGTCTTTAGTCTTTAGGAGGGGACGTCCCGAACTCCATACAAGCAGGTAAACTGAGGCACCCCAGTAGCAAGACGCAGAACACTTGACTTTTTGAGACAGTCCTTGTTCCAAGTGGACAATGGGAGCTTTGGAGTAAACTGAGAACCAGGGAGTGACCACCAAAGCAAGATCCAAAACACCTGGATCTTTTTAGGAAAGGCTTGTTGCAAGTGGACAACTGCTAGGGGCAAACTGAGGCTCGGGAGTGGCTGCAATGGACAGCAGCTGCCCGGGGGTAAACTGAAGATCGAGGAGTGGCGCCCAATTGCAAGACCCGAGCTGCTCCGGGATAAACTGAGGCCGGGGGAGGGCAGGCCGAGCAGAGCCGCAGCTTTCCAGTAGGCCGGACCGGAACGGCGATGGGGCCGAGGCGACCAGGTGGCGCCGGGGCATAGGCCTGAGCAGCCCCGCTCCGCGCTGGCTCACCTCGTCCTCCTTGTGGTTGCGGATGCCGCGGACCAGATCCTGCAGGTTCTTGTCAAACATGCGGTCGATGCTGCCCTTGACCATCTTAAGGGCCATTGCGGCGGCCCGAGGGCGGCGGCCTCGGAGGGAAACGCCGCCGCGGCCCCAGAAGCCGCAGGGAACCGGCGACCGCGCCTCAGGCCCGCGACGCGCTGCCCTTCCAGCCGCCGCGGAGGGAAGGACGTGGAGGCCAGAGCGACGGTTGAGGCCGGGGACGAGTCTGGGGAGAGCGGCGACCGGCGACTGGCGACCGGCGACCCAGCTCCCACAGACCCCGCGCTGGCCCGCTTCGGGCCGCTTGCAAATGGCGGCCAAGATGGCGGCGGGTCAGCTGACGGAGAGCCAAGGCGTCCCAGAAGCCCCGCCCCCCAAAGCCCAGCTCACCCGCTGCAGTTTCCTTGACAACCGCACATCACCCAATAGGAAAGCAAACACCTTCCTTTGCGGCCTGAGAGTCCCGCCCCTTCCCGTGCAGCATTTTGCACTCTCATTGGTGGGTACATTGGGAACTCTGCCCACGTTCTAGCCACGCCCCCGAGGGAAACGCGAGCCTATTCTCACACCTCTGCTCAATGACAGCTGAGGGCGTGGTCTATCGTGGGAGGGGTTAGAAGTAGGTGGGGCTCTAGTGGAGCTTATTCTGCAGGTTCCAGGTGTAGGATATAGCTCAGCCTTTCTGAATATGAGGCTTCTTGAGCCCCTGAGCCCCTGAGCCATATCAGCAGTTGAAAAACTGTAAAAGGTTCAGGAGTCGAAGTCTAGCCTGTGCTATATAAAACCTGGTCCCCAACAAGGGTTAGAATACCGTAACAAGGGTTAGGAAAGAGCTGTAGCTCAGTTTAGCTTAGCCCAGGGTTCCATTCCCAGCACGTGGTGGTGCACACCTGTTATCCCAGCACTCTGGAGGTGAAGGCCTAAGGATCCGAAGATCAACCAGCCTGGAACACTGGTGGTTACTCTAAAACATAAACCTGGGGCCGGGCATGGTGGTGCATGACTTTATTTTTTATTTATTTATTTATTTATTTATTTATTTATTTATTTATTTATTTATTTATTTATTTTTGCGGGGTTCGTATCCTCAGCCTTTAACCGCTGCGCTATTCCCCCAGCCTGTGGTGCATGACTTTAATCAAAGAATTAATCCTAGGAGGCAGAGGCAGGCATATCTCTGTGAGATCAGCCTAGTCTACATAGTGAGTTCCAGGCCTGCTATGGCTACAGGGAGACCCTGTCTCAAAAGTATTAATTAATTAATTAACTCGTTAATCGACTAAGTAATTAATATAAAAATAAAACCTGGCCTGTGGTACACACATTGTCTCAGGACTCAGGAGGTGGAGGCAGGATCATCAGGAGTTCAGGGTCATCCTCAGCTACATAGGGAAGTAGAGGTTAGTCTGGGATACACAGACCCTGGCTTCACCTGCTTAGCCATATTGCTGGCCTGTTTGGTGGATTAAAAAATAAAACAAGCCGGGAGTGGTGGCACTCACCTTAAATCCTAGCACTCGGGAGGCAGAGGCAGGCGGATCTTTGTGAGTTCAAGGCCAGCCTGGTCTACAGAGTGAGTTCCAGGACAGCAGGGGCTACAGGGAGACACTGCCCAGGGTCTGCCTCGAAAAGACCAAAAAAAAAGGGGGCGGGGGGGGGCTGGAGAGATGGCCTAGCAGTTAAGAGCGCCGACTCCTCTTGCAGAGAATGCAGGTTCGATCCCCAGCACCCACATGGCAGCTGAGAACCGTCTGTAACTCCAGTTCCGGGGGAATCTGACGCCCTCTTCTGACCTCCTCGGCATTGCATGACATGAGTGCACAAACCTACATGCAGACAGCACATTCATACACATACAAAATACAAAAATAAAAAATACAAAAAATTAAATTAAATTAAAAAATAGATAAAAAAAACCGAGTGTCCATCGAAGGAGGAAGAAGTCACCACAATGTAGCCCAATGCAGTATTATTCGCCAATTAAAATAGACAAGCCTGGTCTAGACAGTTGGCTCAGTGGTTAAGAGCACTGGCTGTTTTTACAGAGGACCCAGGTTCAATTCCTAGCACACATATGGTGGCTAAGCACTGTCTATAAATCCAGTTCTGGGGGAATCCAATGTCCTCTTCTGACCTTTGCAGGCATTGCAGGACGTAGGTGGACTTGTATGCTTGCAGTGCTGCAGGGTCTTTAGGTAACTGGGAAAGACCCTCAGAGCCCAGCAAATGTAAACCAGCCAAATTTATTTAAAAGAAAACAGCTCTGCTGACAAACAGTCTCAGTGCCGAGTTATGATCACCTGTCCTGCATACAGTCCTGCCAACTGGACTGCAGCCCCAAATAAGTCTGAGAGAAACTTTTAAGTGGGAGGCCAAAAAGGCAAAGCTGCCTTGTACTTCTGGCCCCACTTAGAAAATGTCAGGGTGCCTTTAAGCAGGATAAGCAAGTTACAGAAGCAAAAATGTCAGTAGTTAATTACGACTGTGATCCAAGGTTTGAACCTGCAGCTGGGCAGTAAGGAACAGGGAGGGGTCTGGGCTGCCCGGAATCTGCTGAGCAACCTTGAGCCAAGAATAAAATAAATAGTTACTCTGTTCAAAATGGAGTTTTTCTGGTCATTACAGCAGGCAATAAACTCATACACATAAAATAAAAATAATAAAAATAATTTTTTTGGTCTTTTTGAGACAGGGTCTCCCTGTAGCCCTAGCTGGCCTGGAACTTACTCTGTAGACCAGGCTGGCCTTGAACGCACAGAGATCCACCTGCTTCTGCCTCCTGAATGCTGGAATTAAAGGTGTGGGCCACTATACCTGTTACCTTCCTTTGTTTTAATTATGACTTTTATTTACATATTTATTTTTATTTTATGTGTCTGAGTGTTTTGCCTGCATCTATGTAAGTGCACCTTGTAGGTACCATTCAGAGGAAGCAAGAAGAGGGCATCAGTCCCCTGGAACCCACCTGGATGGGTCTTCCTGAAGAGCAACAGTCCCCCTCTGTAACCAAAAATGACCTTGAACTCCTGACTCTCCTGCTTCCAAGTCCCATAGGCCAGGCTATGAACTGCCACACTTCAAACCCAAGATGTCATGCATGCCCTGCTGCCCCTGAGCTACAGACCCAGCCCTGAAGGCTTCTATTTTTTTTTAAAATATCTTATTTTTAGGCGGACATGGCTTTCCATGAGATCAAGGCCATCCTGGGCTACAAAGAGAGTTCCAGGCAAACCTGGGGCTACCAGGAGACCTTGTGTCAAAAAGAAAAAATAAAAGCTGGACGTGGTGGTGGATGCCTTTAATCCCAGCACTTGGGAGGCAGAGGGAGGAGGATCTCCAGGAGTTCAAGGCTGGCTTGGTCAACATAGTGAGTTCCAGGCCAGCTGGGGCTATAGGGAAACCCTGTTTCAATGTGTCATGGTGCCAATGCCTGTCACCCCAGTGCTTCGGAGGTGGAGTTAGGAGGAATCAGGAATTCAGTCAATATCAATTATTGTTCTAGTTTGCTTTCAATTGCTGTGACAAAACACTCTGACCAACACCAACTTGGGGAGGAAAGGGTTTATTCAGCTTACATCTCCTGGGTCACAGTTCACCACTTAGGGAGCCCAAGGTAGGAACTCAGGGTAGGATCCTGGAGGCAGGAGCTGAAGCAGAGGCCATGGAGGAATGCTGCTTATTGGCTTGCTCCCTGGCCCATGCTCACCCTGCTTTCATATAAGAAATACAGAATGAGCTGGGCATGGTGGTGCACACCTTTAATCCTAGCACTTGGGAGGCAGAGGATCTTTGTGAGTTCAAGGCCAGCCTGGTCTACAGAGTGAGTTCCAGGACAGCTGGGACTACAGGGAAACCCTGTCTCGAAAAGACCAAAAAAAAAAAAAAAAAAGAAATACAGAATGATCTGCCCAGGGGTGGCAACGTCCACAGTGGGCTGGACTCTGTCACATCACTCACTCACTAATCAAGAAAATGCCCCAGAGACATGGCCATAGGCCAGTCCAATGGAGGCAATTCCCCAATTGAGGCTCCCTCAATCCAGGTCTGTCAAGTTGATACTAAAGCTATCCAGCACAGCAGAAACTGAGTTCAAGATCAGTATGGCTTATGTGAGACCTTGTCTTGAAATATCTTTTTTTTGGTCTTTTCGAGACAGGGTCTCCTTGTAGCCCCAGCTGCCCTGGAACTCACTCTGTAGACCAGGCTGGCCTTGAACTCACAAAGATCCGCCTGCCTCTGCCTCCCGAGAGCTAGGATTAAAGGCATGCGCCACCAGGCCCCGCTGTCTTGAAATATCAAAACAAAGAAAGAAGCCTATTTGACTCCATGGATAGTTGAGAGTTTTGACAACCTAAATTTCTATCACTGAGTTTAGGAGTGGCCTGCAACCCTCAGGGTGGCCAGCAGGGGGCAGTGGCAACCAGGCACAGAGGCAAAAGGTCCTTAGAATGATTTTAGGGAGACCTCTGGGGCTACAGGAGACCCTTTCTGAAAAAGACCAAATTAATCATCATCATCATCATCATAATAATAATAGCTAAAGAAAACAAAATAAAAGGGAGTCCTGAGGTGTTAGGCCTGGTCAGAGGTTGGGTGGTGTGTTGTCAATCCCACTTTAGACCCGAATCTTTTCACAAATGATCCATCACAGGGGTGGGAGAGATGGCTCAGCAGTTAAGAGCACTGATTGCTTTTTTTTTTTTTATTAATTTTATTTATTTCTGTATGTGTACGAATGTATTGTCTGCATGCAAGTTTGTGCACCCGTGTCGTGCAATGCCGCGGAGGTCAGAAGTGGGCGTCGGATTCCCCTGGAGCTGGAGTTCTCCTGGAGTTGGAGTTTCAGACGGTTCTCAGCCGCCATGTGGGCGCTGGGGATCGAACCCGAGTCCTCTGCAAGAGCGGTCGGCGCTCTTAACCGCTAGGCCATCTCTCCAGCCCCGCACTGATTGCTTTTGCAGAAGACCCCAGTTTTGTTTCCAGCATCCACATGGTGGCTAACAACTGCCTATAAGTCCAGTTTCAGGGGATCTTCTGACCTCAGCAGGCGTTGCATGACACAGGTGCTCCTAAATAAATGTAAGCAATACACTCATTCACATAAAATAAAATAATTTAAAAATTAAAATCAATAGGCTTTTTTTTTTTTTGGTCTTTTTGAGACAGGGTCTCCCTGTAGCCCCAGCTGTCCTGGAACTCACTCTGTAGACCAGGCTGGCCTTGAACTCACAAAGATCTACCTGCCTCTGCCTCCCGAGTGCTAGGATTAAAGGCATGCACCACCACACCCGGCATAAAAAAATTTAAAAAATGGTTCAACACCCTCTACTCATCCATCAACCCACCCATCCATCTATCCATCCACCCATGCATCCACCCATCAACCCATCTGCTTACCTAGCCATCCATCAACCCATTCACCCATGCATCCATGCATCCATGCATCATCCATCCACGCATCCATGCATCCATCCACCCATCCATCCATCCATGCATCCATGTATCCATGCATCCATGCATCCACCCATGCATCCATCCACTCATCCATGAATCCATCCATCCACTCATCCACGAATCCATCCATCCATCCATCCATCCATCCATCCATCCATCCATCCATCCATCCATCCATCCGTCTGCCCACCCACCTACCAAACCACCTACTCACCCATGCACACAGCAATCCATTAATCCACTGTGCTGGACAGCTTCAGTTGTTAACTTGGCACACCTGAGTAGAAGGAATTTCAACTGAAGAATTTCCTCCACTGCATTCTCCAAGTCTGTGGAACATTTTCTCGATCATTGAATGAAATATGAGGGCTCAACAGTGCCACCACTGGGTAGATCCTATGTTGTACAAGAAAGCAGGCTGGGGACTGGAGAGATGGCTCAGTTGTTGACAGCACCAACTGCTCTTGCAGAGGACCCGGGTTTGATTCCCAGAACCCACATGGCGGCTAAGGACTGCCTTTAACTCCAGTTCCAGAGGAATCCGACACTTTCTTCTGAAAAAAAAAAAAAAAAAGGAAAGCAGGCTGGCGGGGTGTGCTGGTGCACACCATTAATCCCAGCACTTGGGAGGCAGAGGCAGGTGGATCTCTGTGAGTTCAAAGCGAGCCTGGTCTACATAGTGAGTAAATCCTTTCCTCCTTAAGTTGATTTTGGTCAGTGTTTTAATCAGAGCAATAGAAAGTAATTTGTATATCCATCCTTCTATCCATCCACCCATCCACAAACTCATCCATCCATCCATCCATCCATCCATCCATCCATCCATCCATCTATCCATCCATCCATCCACAAACCCATCCATCCATCCATCCACCCATCTATCCATCCACCCATCCATCCATCATCTATCCATCCATCCATCCATCCATCCATCTATCCATCCACCTATCCATCCACCCATCCACCCATCTATCCATCCGTCCACAAACCCATCCATCCATCCATTCATCTATCCATCTATCCATCCATCCACCCATCATCTATCCATCCATCCATCTATCCATCCATCCATCCATCATCTATCCATCCATCCATCCATCCATCCATCCATCCATCCATCCATCCATCTATCC